>APFE031005988.1:93897-107421 GCA_000404065.3 Pinus taeda | reverse complement strand
GCAATTCTTGTACCTGTTTCTTAATTTCCTCATTTTCTGCAGGAGTCATTCTATATGCTGCTTTGTTAGGCAAACTTGCTCCAGGAATTAAATCTATATGATGACTAATTCTTCGGATAGGCGGTAACTCATTAGGCAAGTCATCAACAATAATATCATAATAGCTCTCCAACATTTCTTGAATTTCAATAGGTAAATCAGAAACTTTGGTAGAAGTCATGATTACCTTGGGCTTGCAAATTACAGCATAGCTTACCTCACCTTCTTTTATCTGCTTCAAATACTCCTTTCCTCCAAGTAGCAGAGTTTTTGGATCTGCCTTCTGTCCCGGTCCGCCTTCTTCTGGTAGTGGCAGTAATGTATGATTTACACCATCTTTCTCAAACTTGTAAGTGTTCTTTTTTCCATCATGCATGGCTGCTCTGTCATATTGCCAAGGCCTTCCCAACAATATGTGACACACGTCCATAGGCATCACATCACAAACAACTTTGTCCTTATACTTGCCCACTTGAAACTCTAATTCACACTGTTCACTTACCAGTAGCTGATGTCCTTTTTTTAACCATGACACCTTATACGGTGTTGGATGCCTCCTTGTTTTCAGCTTCAATTTCTCCACCACTTCCGTAGAAACCAAGTTGTCAGTTCTGCCACTATCAATGATCATCTGGCAACATTTCTCTTGAACTTTGCATACTGTCCTGAACAAAGTTTTCCTTTGCGGCGGTTCAGTCACCTCCTTTGCTGATTTAATCAAAACTTTGTTAAGTACCAGAGATTCTCCTTTCTCTGGTGTGTTCTCCTCTTCTGGTACTGCTGTAACTGGTGCCTCTCCTTCAGCTGGAGCAACAATTTCATTTCTCTGTCTTTTGCGGAAAATGGGAATTTTATACTGATTGAATGGGAATTTTATCCTTTTAAGTGTAACTAGCCTGCATATGCTACGGCATATGAATTTGAAATGGATATTTATTTGAAGTTATCTGATCAGTTAATAGCTATTCGCTGGAATGGTGTGGAGCTGTGAATACATTTATATATATAACTTGTGTTTAATGAGGGCGCAACTGATATGTTGGAATACTGGCAGCGAAGGGATTATTTATCAGTGGCCTTCCGAGAGCTGTCTTTCAATTTAAATTCCATATGAACTGTTACGGACAGGGAGTTTATAAGCAATTAGCAACATAATTCCTAATAAATAATAAAAGCCATAATACTACCAATAGTCACGCATTAAATGTTTAATGGGGTTTTTGAACGGTTTTTGTGATATTTGTTAAGGCAGCGTAGTGGCATATAGCTCCAAGCCGACGATTCCTTATTAATTGGACGTCTTCATAAATGATTTATGATGCAGGAGCATCAAGCCCATTTCCATTTGTAAATATAGAATAAAGAAGGGGTGTGATTATTTTAAGTATTTTGTTATAAAATAGGGAGTGTTTTAGGCATAAAAGCAATAGATGGGGATAAGGAAGGCTTTTCTATTTTAGAACAAGGAAAAATATGGGAAAAAGCCTCCAGGTGCTTTTTACCCTGTGTATGCATTGCATGTAGACACTTAGAGCTTTTACTTGGGTGATTCTAGATCATGCTTAGTTTTTATAAATTGGGAATGCTGAGGCATTGAGGATCAGAGATAGAGTGTGAGAGGTTTCTGGTTGGGAGCCTTCGGGCAATTGTAAAGGGCCATCAATTCTAATTATCTGGCCAACACAAGTTTGTAAGTTCTTATTTTGTTCCAGTTTGTATATATTGGTTGATTGAGAAATTTTATATTGGTTTCCTGAAGTTGCAGGCATTAATTTGTTGATATAAGGCGCATGGTTTTATGCATGAGTGCACAAGAAAAAGATCCTGGTTTGCAGGCTAGTTGAGCCTGTCATCAAGTGGTATCAGAGCAGGAATATTTTCTTGAAGAAGTTTGTTTTTTTAGTATGTTTTTTTTAGAGAACTGAAGTGCAAGCATACACAAGTGAAGAAGATTGCAGCAGTGGAAAGAAGACAAGATCAGGCAAGATCTTAAAGGTGAGATGATCTTTTTGATTTGAAGTTAATGAATTGAAGTTTATGGTTGCAAAGGAGTGGCAGTGAACCTGGCATTCAGCTGAAGGCTGGATAGAGAGGACAACTGAAGTGTTCTCAGGAGAGAGTGGGAGATTGCAGAAGCCTAGAGGGAGCAAAGGTGTTGCTCAGGAAGAGGTTCCAGACGGAGAACCCGTGCTTACCAAAAGACTAAGTGAGGAGGGCTTAGTGAGGTAAGATTGCAGCCAGGAGGACTAGCTGTTGCAGAGGCTTGGTGCAAAGGAGTTCATGAAGAAAGACGAGAAGAAGATGACTACTAATAGTCATAGCAGAGGTTCAGCAAAAAGCCACAGTAGAGGACATAAGAAAGAGGATGCCAAGATAAATGGGACTGTAAATGATGATGTGATGCTTCAACAATGCTACAAGGAAATTGCATTGTTGGAATACTGGTTGGAGAATCCAGGATATGACAGGGAAGTTTTCATGAAGGATAGTCATGAAGCAGAAGCAGAAGATGGTAAGAAGGCGAGACTAGCTGACAGTCTCCTCGTGAATACAAATCAGCATGCTGAATTATTGCCAGAGAAAGCTGAGGAGAAAGCCAATGAAATTTTTTTGAGTCCGGAAAAAGACTTGAAGCTGCAGAGAGAAAAGTCGGTGACTGAATCGACAAATAAGACCAGTGGGTCTTGTGATTTTAATGCTAACAATTTGATTGTGTTTATAGGTGATAAGCCAAAGGATGTTGCAGAGGGACAAGAAGCTTGGGAGGCAGCAACATCTATGGCGGCAGCTGAATTAACAAAAATTGGGAACAACAACAGCAAGCTGGACATAGAAATTGAAGAAATATGGCAGCTGATGATGCATCAATCAAATTGGAGGAAAATAGAAATAACGGCTAGCAAGATCAATCAGAACTTGAACCTGATTGACAGAAAGAAGAAGATGGAGGAAAGGACAACAGAAATGCAGCGGCAACAAAGGAATAAAGCATTTGGACGGTTGCATAACAAAGTATGGGATCCAGGCACATGATCAGGAGATCATGATTAGTTTTAAGGTTGGGTGTATGATGCAGGAGCATCAAGCCCGTTTCCATTTGTAAATATATAATAAAGACTCAGCATGTTCTAGTGTATGTTGTGTATACATTTGTGTTCTTTCAAGTGAGCATGCCAAGATGATTTGGGAGGCGCACTACAGTTGGGTCGCTAGACATTTCGGAGTAGAGAAAGCAATGGGAGTACAACAAAAGTATTTTTATTGGTTGAACCTTCGTCAAGATGTTTGGAGGTACATTAAATCCTGCACTGCCTTCATCATTTCTAAACCAACCATCAAGAGGAAAGGACTATATACTCCTTTGCCTACTCGTAGTCAACCTTGGGAATCCATCTCCATGGATTACATGTCGGGCCTTCCTTCTACTAAGCACAAAAATGGCCGCGTTTTCGTGGTCATCAACAAATTCTCTAAGATGGTCATTATGGGAGCCTGCATGAAGAGTATCACAACAGAAGCTATTCCCAATGTCTTCTTTGAGCAAGAATGGTTACACTTTGGGATCCCACAGGCCATTGTCTCAAATCGAGATAACAAACTCCTAAGTGCATTTTGGTTAAGTCTTTAGTCCATGTTGGATACCAAACATACTAAGTCCACGACTTTCCACCCCCAAACTAATGGCCAAATAGAGGTCATCATCAGGATGATCATATACATTCTGTACATGTACATTTCGAAGCATCCACGTACATGGGATGAAAGCCTCCCCTATGTCCAACACAACTACAACAAATATCTCCATAGCTCAACGGTCCACGGCCCTTTCAAGTAGTGTTGGGATTTTAGCAATTACGTCCCATTGATGTGGCCATACAATTTACAACTACGCAGGAAGATTCATCTCACATCCAGTCTAAAGCCGATCAAGCTAACAACTTCAGTGAGCACATTCAAAACATCTGCCAAAAGGTCCATGATATATTGAACAAAGCCAATGCTAAGTACAAGTAGAATCATGATCAGCATCGAGTGTCGCAAAAATTCCAGGTGCGTGACAGAGTTTGACTACATTTACAGAGGGAGCACCTCGTTGGACCCAACCACAAGCTTCGCTCGCTCCAATATGGGTCATACATGGTCACCAAGGCTGTAGGGGAAAATTACTTCGAGCTTAGGATTCCATCATTGCATGGTCTTCACCTAGTGTTCAATGTAGACCATCTTTGGCCATACTTTCAACCATTGTTGGACACATATGACATTGTAGGACAACTCACACCAACAGAGCTAAACCTATACTGCATGGAACAAACCACAACTGATCAAATCATGGAAACACAGATCAAGAACACTCGCCAACAGAAGATTTAGCTATATCGGGTTTTCAAAGCTAGCCAACTCCTGCACCAAGGCAGGTGGCTCACTAGCGACCAAGTTCAGCATAATTTTCCCCATCTCATGGAGGCACTCAATGCAATCGGAAGCATTGATTCATAAGGGGTGAGGAATTGTCTAGTTGGATATTGGTGGCCACCCGACTATTCCACTTGGACCCCCAACACTGTCTCTTTCATTTTTTCAGTTTCCTTAATTATAACATAATTTAATATTTTTGGCATTTTTCGGGTTGTGAACTTTCGAAGGTGTTTTGAGGTCCTAAACAACATTTTTTGGTAAAATTGTGGAAAGAATAAGCTTTGATTGATGTTTACATTCGAAGGTTGTAGTCCTCGAATAGATATTTCTAGCAAAGTATTGTGTGCATCAAACGGAGATCCTATACCAAAGTTATGACCCCAAGAGGTTGATGTACCAATTTACCCAAATGGGGCCCATAGTTTTGGCGCTCCATCTCCTAAGGTTAGGTTTTTGGATGTCTAGGGTTTTCCATTGCTTCTCAATAATAAATAAGCCTTTGAACCTCATTGTAACATAGTTCAGAGGCATGTAGCCACCGCATCTCTTCTTAGAGATAAGCTACCATCACCCGAGCTATTTTATTTCCATTATGTTTGTAAGCATATTTTAGTATTTTGGTATTAATGAAATGAAGTGTTATTTCTAATGTATCTCTATATTTATGGTTATATATGTGATTTGTTGCATTCCTGTTTAAGTTTAGATCAGAATTAGAATAACATGCAAGAGTCCATGTGTTCAAAGAATAGAGAGATGAAGGATTAAGCACTTATATGAAAAAAAGTAGATAACAACAAATTGATTAAGCCAAGGCTAGAAGAAGCTTTAAGTTTTCACATTTTGATTGTACCATACAATTGTTGGGCATAATATTATATAATATAAAATCTTAGGCATGAGAGAGGGGTGTTGTTATTGTAGTTATATTATCCATTATCATGTGTTTCTTCCAATATGGTTGCAACTATTGTAAGGGAGATTGGGTCAGTGATCATTCTACATTGTGAAATGCATACTAAAGGGATATGGCCTTATTTTGCTAACAAATGATGTGTCTTTTCTGCTAAAAATTAATCAAATATGCCCCGATATAAAATTTGTTATGTCTTTTTCTTATATGATGATGGTTTCGCTTATTATTGTTCCTTATTTATGATATTCAGTGATTGAAATATGATGGATCTACATTGTTCTCTTAAGTAAGATATTGGTGCTGGTTGTGTTGGTGCTTTGGCTATTCAATTCTTTGATATGAGCTATGACTTGGTGGATTAATTATTGCATACAAGTCAGGGTTAGAGTATCAATAATGGGTTGGGTGTTAACCAAGATAGTCACACTATGTGAATCATGTACATACTTTAATGTCATCACAATGTTGTAGGTGAGACCTTCTACTTCATGGGGATTTTAAATGCTAATTCTTAGACTATAGCCCATCCCCTTTGTTCAAAACAAACTTGGCTAACAATCCTTATGAAAATGAAGTCTTTAAATATTTTCCTTTGTAGATCTAGGAAAAAGGCAAGTACTAATATTTTTCAAGAAAATGTGTAGTGTGGTACCTCATGTTGTAAAACAAAGGATGGAAAATGATTGTGTAGTTTTTTACATTATTTATGTCACTAACTCTATGAATAAGTGTGCATTTTCAACCTTCCAATAAATTATTAAAATATTTTAAATAAAAGAACAAGAAGCTTAATCATCCTAATGCCATTACACCCTTTCACATCTAAACATATCTCAATTTTATCAATATAAATACCAAAAATATAAATGCCAAAAAATGGTGAGACAAAGAAATGACCTTTGTTTAGGATTAATAATATAATTAATTTCAAATATCAGTCTTATTACACCTCATCTAAACAACCAACTTTCAATAAAACTTTATCATAAAAATATGAAAATAAGGAAAAATACATATTTATTTAATACATAACATAATATATAAATTTATTTTTATGATTAACCCACTACAATTTTAACATATATTTAATTTATTTTTTAAACATCATATTTTATTTAATTAACACGTATGCTATTTATAAATGAATCAATTTTAATAAAAATACCATTTTTCAAAATATAATACAAATATATTTAATTAATTTTAAATTAGATAAAAATTCATAAAACATAGTGTTGCTATAAAATATTATACATTAAATCATGTTTAACTTGTATTGATTAGTTGAGGTTTAGAGCTATGAGTCCAGAAATTCATGTAATTTAGAAGTAAATAAAAAATATCTGTAAGTACAGATTATTACTTACACCTTATACTTTCAAATCTTATTTTAACACTTCATTTTAATAAAATTATTTTAAGATCTATGTTAACCAATTTTATGTAAATTATCAACTTTCATAGATATCCATTATTAAAAAAAATGTTAAAGTAAACTATTAATTGTATACAATAAATACTTAATATACAATGTTCGGTAGCGCTGATGAATAAAATATTTTTAATAAAAAGTAATATTGACTTATACTTTAAATATATAGCATTAAAAAAATAATTTAAAATAATAAAAAAAATTGTCATGCTTTTAAAATAATAAATTAACACTTAACAAATTTAGTCCTCTCAACTCAGATAAGATCAGTGCTTAAAATAAATATTTATGCTCATCATAATCCAACCGTACTAAATCCTGACAACCCATATGAGATCCATGCTTAAAATAAGTATCTATGCTGATCATAACCCAACCGTACTAAATCCTGACAACCTAGTTGCCTAATTTCTGAAAGTGAGGATCCAAAGTTTCTTACCCTGCTATCTTTTTATATAACAGACCATTTGGAAATATGGCATTTCAAACATCTTCAAAGTTCTCTTTCACTTATCGTTGTTTTATATATGCATTCTTCGATGCTTCACTCAAAGGAATGCGGATGTTTTCTCCATCATTTTGTCTATAAAACATCTCTAGAACATTGGAAAAATTATTGAGCTTTAAAAATATTCAGTTGTAAAGTTGGTTTAAATTCTTATTTTGAGTCATTATCCCTTATGCTTCCTACTTACTTGGACAACACGAATAGACTTCGATTTTTCGATAGGAAAGCGTGTTTGTTCACAAATCTTGCAGATGCAAATTGAAACCATAAATGAAATCCAAATAACTGACAATAAAAAAGAGTTGATGCATCATATGTAACAGTAAATGCTTGACAAGTCTTATCCATAACCATACCCGTTCAGTTGGGTAATAACTCGCATGGACTCACAGCAGCCAGGTCTCTTATTTTGGGGAAAGAAATTGCATGAAGACTACTTCCAAGTGTTCCAAATTCCAGCCCAATCTCCCATAACTCCAACCATCACATTTTTCAGAGTTGCAGAGCCCCATATTTTTCACTTCTATGTCATTTTATGATTTTTCACTTCTATGTCATTTTATGAAACTTGCATTTGATAACAAAAATGTGTCATTTCGTGACCACTTGAGTTATTGAAAAATAGTTTTGCTAAATACTATAAATAAGTAAGTTGACGGGCCGACCATTTTTACTGCAACACATTATTCAAAAGTTTTTCTTTCAGTACATTCTTATAATTCTTTTTTGATGGACTCTCTGACTGATGTAGAGATATTCACGGACTAATGTGTCATTTCATGACCACTTGAATTACATTATCAAAAAATAATTTCATGACCACTTGAATTACATTATTCAAAAAAATAGTTTTGGTGAATACCATAAATAAATAAGTTGATGAGCTGATATTCTTATAATTCTTTTTTGATGGACTCTCTGGCTGACGTACAGATATTCACTGACTAATGTGTCATTTCATGACCACTTGAATTATATTATTCAAAAAATAATTTCATGACTACTTGAATTACATTATTCAAAAAAATAGTTTTGTCGAATACTATGAAAACTGCCGTAAAACTGCTTCTGCTTCGCTAAGAGGTCTTCTTCCTCGGACGTAAGGAAACAGGTTAACGGCCCAAGACCCAGAGGCATCTGGAAGGAGTGAAAGCCTGCTCCCTTATGGACCACCAGCGGGTTATTACAGGTGGCGATAACAGTGATGAGTCAAATCCAACCTTGATAACAGTGATGAGTCAAATCCAACATTCTCTGATAGCAGCCAGAGATGACTGTCCTCACTGTTGGTTTGACACCTGAGTTTGATAGGTTTTGCCACCTTCTGAAAGAAAAAAAAAAAATTGATGAGCTGACCATTTTTACTGCAAAGAATTATTTAAAAAATTTGCTATCCTTATATTCTTAAAATTCTTTTTTATTGGCTCTTTCACTGACTAACTAAGTCGAGTTTGTAAACAAAAAAAATTGAATCTTGCAGTGGGCCATCTGAAATGTTGCTCATCATTTTCATCTTCTTCCTCCCCCTAATCTTAGCTTCCTAACTTTCTGCATGGCTTGCAACAACGGTTCCATAATGTCTTAAGCCCAATATTGATATAACAAGTGCCCGGAGAAAAGATCGTGCTAAATTATCAAAACTTCGGATATTTGATTTTGGCTGGCTAGCTGGTAATTTGGAACTAACTTTGGATATGTATGTTGACTTAGACTAGTTCCCTGGTAATTGTGAAATTTGGATAAACATTTATGAATTCAAAAGATAACAGAAGTTGGCAAGTTCAACAGGCTAATAAATTTAAGGATTTCATCTCGCAGGTAAACACTTTAAACTTAAGTAAATTTTTAAATATTTTTCACATATTCACATCAGTATTTATATAAAAATAATAATTATGATTATTTTATATATAGACATATTAAAATTGGAAAGTAACAATCTTATATCACAGTATATTTATAAAAAATGCAATTTAACTATAAAAATTATATATTTTTTTTGTTTTATAAATATGTAATATTTTAAATATTTTTTAAAATTACAAAATAATTTTGTTTCATATTTAGTCTTGTAATATTTTTATAACTACATTTACTTTGATATTTATTATAGAAAAGATTATTTTTATAATGTTTAACAAAATGGTTGAAATCCAGCACTGTTCGTTATGATTTAGTTGGCAACTAATTTGAATCAAATAAAGAAAATAATCACTGAAAAAAATTACAATTTAGTTGGCAACTAATTTGAATCAAATAAAGAAAATGATCACTGAAAAAAATTATAGGTTCATTAAATTCAGAAAAATTAAAAAAAAAACTGACTTTCATCTTTATCTACTATAGTTTTCATCATGTGAAGTCTCCAGGCATTCATCAACACAACTTTGGTGAGGAATGTTGCCACTGAAACATTCATCAACACAACTTTGGTGTGGAATGTTGTCAACGAAGGTTGTTCCTAAACATGAGTATGCACACGCAAAAGATAAGTATCTTGTTAATTTTATTGAAAAGATTTACAAGGTTCATATGTCCAAGAAAAAATAAGTTAAGTTAGCTTTATTATTTGAAAAACTAATGCATAAAAATCTTGTAAATAAATTAGGTTTAGTGTTTTCTTGAAAAGAAAAACTTGTGAACTTTGCACACAAAACTATTTAAGAATCCATGACATTCTCCATAAAAAAAAGAATTGCATGTGAACTTTTCTAATGAAAAGACAAAAAGACTAGGTTATTTCATTAAAATATTGTAAGAGATATTAACATGATGTCTATGCATTATATTCCTAATTAAGAAAAAACATTAGACTCTCAAATAGCAAGCATAGGAATAATATTTATTATATTTAATTTTTGGAAATGAATATGGGAAATTGCATGGATAGAAAGAAATAAATTAGTATTAACTATGAAAATATATATATTAACATGTAGGAAACAAATTTCTTGAAAATAAATATATATTAAATATGCATAGATATTATTTATATTGAATGTAATTATTCATATATATTAGCCTGGAGTAAACAAATTTCTTGTATATATATATATATATTCAAATAGATAACTTTTTATATTGAATGCAATTATTCAATGCATACATATATATTAGCCTCGAGTAAACAAATTTCTTGTATATATATATATATATATATATATTCAAATAGATGACCTTTTATATTGAATGCAATTATTCAATGCATAAGAAATATGCATAGTTAGGATTTTATATTAAAAGCAAACATTTAATGCACGAGAAATATGTATAGATAGGATTTTATATCAAATATTTAAAGCATGAGATATATGCATGTATAAGATTCTACACTTAATGCAAATAATTGATGCATGAGAAAAATGCATCTGAACAATACACATAAAAGGTGAAGAAGTCACATTATTTTTGTGAAAAAGATTATGAGTTTGCATGCTTTAAGTGTGTTAAAATACTTGGAAAACTTTCAAGGTTTGTGTGTGCATGAGTGTTATAGACATATTTGGGCACTACAACCCCAATCATATATGTCCATAAACCAAGGGCTTCTGAGTCCCTAAAAATGTTGTTTCACACCCTAAAGGAACAAGGTTAGCTCATTACATCATCTCCCAGAAGTTCTCCATGGAAAACTGCTTAAAACTGGTCAAAACTGGACCATGGAGACTTCTCAGTGCTAAGAGTGCGATGCATCTCACCTGCTCAGTGCAAGAAGTGCGATGCATACTGGAAAGCCCTTCTATAGGGTGCGATGGGTGAGAGTAGACAAATGGCAAAGACAGTTTGCAAGGTGGATGATCATGAAATCTTCCAGAAACTTCTCCTCTGACACTTGCCTCTTTGAATTCACCCAGGGATGAGTTAGAGATCATGAATCTCCAAGTGGAACCAAGAACTATCAGAGAGAGGACACTAATCAAAATCCGAAAAGCTGACTCATCCCCCTACAAACATCTATATATGGATCCCTCATCACAGAGATCCAGAGGCTAGAATCTTGTATTTTATAAGGAAGTGCTATTGGTTTCTTAGTGGAATATCATAGTGTTGGGTGATCTAAGCTTTTCATGAGGTGAAGAAAGGCTTTCATGCTGGGAGGATAACGCTGGGTCAGATCAATGGGTTGTAATCATCTCTTCTACTCTTTCTATTAATAAAGTTATTCAAGTTTTTCTCCACATTCTCTGCTAATATATGCATTTGTGTGGTCAATATATATCTGGTCCTATATTGTTTATGATTGTAGATATCTGTACTTTAATGGTGTTATGCTGCTTTGACTTTACAGGTGCTCTTTGAAGCGGGGTAAGCAAGGAAGAAGTGGAAAAGATCTGTTAGAGGGGAGAGGAAACAAGCAAGGAACCAAGTGAAAGATTGAGGTTGGTACTCTGCTTCTCTCTCATCTACTTCTCATAAAGGAAAACAACAGTAACTTTAGTTTGTTTGTTTCTAAGATATCTACCTGTCTTAGTGGGACTAGCAGCTCTACATGGACACTAGATTTCCCAATAACAAAATGGTGACTCCACTGGGGAGCGAATAGCTTGTTTGCTTGTCTATATGTGTTTGCTTTATAAACTACAAATGAAGCCTATAGCAAGCTAGCCTTCGAACTGCATTTGCTATGCAAGTGCAAAGTAGATCAATGTTGCTTTAGTCTATCTCCGGGTTTTTTTTATAAACTGAACAATCGATTTGAAAACATCCTAATTGCCCTGGTGGTGGCTCAAGTAACCTCATTAGATCAGCCCCTATGATTTGTATTTACTAACTATCATTAGCTCAGCCTAAATCCATGAACTAAGCTGCAAACTGTGACCAAAAACAAAGTTAAAGTCTTGTCCTGGTATCATCACACCCTCTCTTCTAGGAAATCTAGATACATCACACCTCCCGTGTTCAGTAGGTAAGCTGCACCCCTGTTTCCCTGTGTTATAGGTGTTATGATCAGAAAAGGCTAATTTTGCCTCCAGATTTTGGTTTTCTTCACTCTCTTCAGCTTTATTCAGGAGTTTTGTCGTCTATGATCAGTGTACCACTGTGGAAACTCCATTCCTTTCCATTATTCCGCCTCCATTGTACAAAGGATTGTGAATGTTTTTATGTATTGTGCGCCATTTACAGTTCTCTTTTACAAAGAAGTAGCTTAATCGAACTATCGTCTTTTGATTTGAAAGTGTCGTAAGTGTCGTTTTCAGTCAAAGAAAAGAATCCTATTATTCTTGATGGTCGACTATGCTGTTACTCTTGTATTTGATTTGAATTAGTAGTTTTTCAAGTGTCGAAAACAGTTTTCAATTCAAAATCGCAAAGTGTCGTCATTATCCTCCTTTCGTATTTTGAAGAAAAATTGTTAGTATTGTCGCTTTGAAAAGATAATTCAAATTTGTGCTTAGCATTCTTTTTGTCATTCAGACATTAAGAAAGCGGAAAAGAAATACATACATGTGCATTTGAATTTAGACTGCTTGTTGGTTTGATTTAGGACAGTGCATCTAGTGTGTGCTCTCTGCTCTATTTTGAAAGAATCTCATTTCTCTTTCCTTAGTAGCTAAGATTTTCATTTCAAAAAGAAGATTAAATGATTGTTTATCATCTTAGATTGCATTTTAGGAATTGTATATATACATCACGCGGTGAACCTGAAAGGAAAACTTCTTAAGAAAGATCAACTGTAAAATAAATTCAATGAACATAAAAAAACTTTGGAACCTAACGCACAACATTTAGAAGTCTAAGCTAGAGACGTATTCCGGCGTCGTAAGGCCTGGTAACTATTGCTTTCATTGTAGGTTGGGTGATTCCTCCTCTTTGAGACGACAAGTGCCAATACGGACTTGTGCTCCCACATATCGTCGAGTATATATTGGGAGACCACAATAGGCTATATCCTTTATCCTTAGGAAGCCGTGTTTGTTGCCCTATCGATCGCAATGCACTGAACACAACATTCGGGAAGATTGATTTCCGTACCGTAAAAATTATCCTGTAGTTTTGCGATTGGTTTGGTAATCCCTCTGTCTAGATTTCCAGAGTAGTCTCTTTCGTTCCTTTTTAGACTCCTTAAAGGAAAAGGTCCATCTGATCACTTGTCACTTCAGGCTCATTAAAAATCGAAGGCAACTAGAGTCATCTTTAGCTTTTTCTCGACTCTTAAAATTGAAAAAGCAAGTTGTGTCAAAGCGTCTAAAATTTATTTTAATTGGAATA
>APFE031005988.1:54676-86323 GCA_000404065.3 Pinus taeda | reverse complement strand
CCTCGTTAGGGACATGCAAATAAAAACAGAGAAAGAGGAGACCTCTCTGATCCAGATTTAAACAGGAACACAACAAATTACAGATATGATGATAAATACAGAGATGAAATAGAAATAATACTTCATTTCATTGATGTAAATTACTAAAACATGCTTACAAATAGAAATTGAAATAAACTTGCTCGGGCGATGGTAGCTTATCTCTAAGAAGAGATGTGGCGACTACATGCCTCTAAATTGTCTTACAATGAAGCTCGAAGGCCTATTTATGTTTAAGAAACAACATAAAACCCCAAAACATCCAAAAACCTAACTCTAGGAAATGAAGTGCCAAACTATGGGCCGTGTTTCTCGTAAATTGGTACATCAAGTTCTCGTGGTCGTAATTTTGGCATACAATCTTCGTTTGATGTGCACAATACCTCGTTAGAAAGATCTATACAAGGAATACAACTTTTGAGTATGAAACATCGGTTTGTGGACCCATGTTGCTCCTAGTGTTCCCAAAAAACATAGTTTAGGGCCTCAAAATGGCTCCGGAAGTCCATGACCCAAAAAATTGCCAAAAATAGTAAATTGTGCTACAAATAAGGAAACTCAATAACTGAAAGAAACAATGGTGGAGGTCCAAGTGGAATAGGTAGGTGGCCACCAATATCCACGTGTTAGTTGTGGATTTTGAGTACCAAATGCAGCTCAGAATCCTTCATACCTAACTTTGTGCGAAGAGTATGAAAAATATTGGTAAACTCCGCGATGTCTTGTTCCCTTCCCTACCGTAGCGTGGTCCACTTTATGTATTTATCTTCATAGCTTCTGAGAGGGTAGTACTGCTCCAAGATGGCATTCTGGAAAGAATTGCAAGTGGGTGCGGCAAAAAACAATGAGGCGGTACTTTCATCCTTCTGCTCGCCGTAGGTTTCCCACCAGTCCTTGACGTGGGGGGTGGCTTTGAGAAGAGAGAAAGTAATATTTTCTCGACCGGAAAAATCATGAACAAAAAAATACCCTTCTAGCATATTTAACCATGTATCTCGAGCGTCTGCATCTATCTCACCCTCAAATATGGGAATGCCAAAGTTAACTTGTACCTTAAAGGGTGTGGTGCTTCCAGAGTAGCTGTTGGAGGTAGATGTGTTGCCCCTGGGTAACCGCTGAAGAATTTGGGAAAATTTGTCTGTCATCACGTTCCTTTGCCGCTCGAGG
This sequence comes from Pinus taeda, assembly GCA_000404065.3. Lineage (NCBI taxonomy): Eukaryota > Viridiplantae > Streptophyta > Pinopsida > Pinales > Pinaceae > Pinus > Pinus taeda. The sequence goes on along the minus strand of APFE031005988.1, from coordinate 85,117 downwards.
GCCTCTTCGAGCAAGATTTTCATAGGATCTCCTTCCCCATCGTCTTTCTTTTCATCCGCAATGGGAGGTCGTCGGGATTTCCACGGCTTGTCTTGCAAAGGTTTGACCAATTCAAGCCCTATCTCCTTATATCCCGACCTCGTTGGGGACATGCAAAGAAAAATAGAGAAAGAGTAGACCTCTATGATACCATCGATCGAGATTTAAAGAGGAACACAACAAATTATAGATATGATGATAAATAGAGAGATGAAATAGAAATAATACTTCATTTCATTGATGTAAATTACTAAAACATGCTTACAAATAGAAATTGAAATAAACTTGCTCGGTCGATGGTAGCTTATCTGTAAGAAGAGATGTGGTGGCTACATGCCTCTAAAGTGTCTTACAATGAAGCTCAAAGGCCTATTTATTGTTAAGAAACAACGTGAAACCCCAAAACATTTAAAAACCTAACCATAGGAAATGAAGTGCCAAACTATGGGCCGTGTTTCTGGTAAATTGGTACATCAACTTCACTAGGTCGTAATTTTGGCATACAATCTCCGTTTGACGCGCACAATACCTCGTTAGAAATATCTATCCAATGAATACAACTTTTGAGTATGCAACATCAGTTCATGGATACATGTTGCTCCTATTTTCCCCAAAAAACATCGTTTAGGGCCTCAAAACACCTCTCGAAGTCCATGACCCGAAAAAGGGCCAAAAATAGTAAATTGTGCTACAAATAAAGAAATTGAATAAATGAAAGGAACAAAGAAACAATGGTGGAGGTCCAAGTGGAATAGGTAGGTGGCCACCAATATCCACCTGGATGAGTTGTGGAGTCAAGTGTTTGTTTACCATATTTGATGGAGGACTAGATATTGAGAAAATTCTTACTTAAGTTGTGAAAGCATGTACTTCTCTTATATGAAAGGTGATGAATGGCCTTGGGGAAAGGTATTAAGAAATTATGATTTCTTAGTATTGAAATGGGTATTTAAATATGTGGAGGCACAAGTGTTTGTTTACCATATTTGATGGAGTAGTAGTTATTGAGAAAATTCTTACTTAAGGAAGTTGTGAAAACATGTAATTCTCTTAGCTTATAGGAAAGGGGATGAATGGTGTTGGGAAAAGTATTAAGAAATTGTTATAGAGGTGAATATTCTTGAGTGGTCAAAACATTTGCCATGGTTTAATTCATTTCATTTATTAAGAAATAGTCAAAAACATTTGGTTGCCCAACTTCTCTAGGCCATTGGCTTATAAGTATTGGTGTGTAAATCGATGACATAACAATCTCATGAATCTTGAACAATAAAATTGAATTCTTACCCTAATAATTTTGGTGTATAACATTTTGTTTACCACCTTTCATGTGAATAATATGTTTTATAACAAAAATATATCATGTTAAGGAAATCACAATTTAACAAATCCCAAATCCCTCTTTGTGATATTTTTACAAACCTGTGTTATGACTAATGCAAATTAAATTAATTTCTCATACGTCTCAGTTTACCGAGGTAAACCCAGGTGTTTCAGCAGCTATGCAAATATTAAAGACCTGTGTTATGACTAATGCAAATTAAATTAATTTCTCATACGTCTCAGTTTACCGAGGTAAACCCAGGTGTTTCAGCAGCTATGCAAATATTAAAGATTTAAGCATAAATACATATTTATAAATAAAGGTAAAAGTTTAAAAAGAAACATAAAGGGCATAAGAGAATATCGAAAGTTCTTCATATAGATACCAATTAAAGAGATGAACTACTCTATGTAGATCTCATTCTTCAATCCATTTGTTCTTAATGCTGGTTGAATGACCCAGCAAATGGAAAATGTAAATTTATCAGTATACCAAATCTCTAGGCTGTGTTAGCATGATTATCAAAATAATAATAATAAATAAGTTAGAAATCAATGCACAAGTTAAAAGAAAATAAGACTAATTATATATATTAACAATTTTATGTTTTGAATTGGGTTTCATTGGACACATAGGAAAAAAATGGAAGGATATATAGAAAATTAGCATAAACACAACTTTAGAAAATATAAATTTATTTGTTGAAATTTGTAATGAAAATAATAAAAATGAATTGCAATGAGACATAAATTTGATAGTAAACTGGATAAACACGAAGAAATATGGTGTTATTAATTTCAATTTAAAATATTAAATTTAGCTTCAATGTCCGATGATTTTAGCATGGTTAGATTTCTCAAATTTCAAATCAAATATTAAATTTAACCTCAACATTGGATGATTTTATAATCTATTATATAAATGACTTTGTAAGCTATTATATAGAATTTCAATTTTGTAGAATATTATATATAGATTCGAGTTATACGTCATTTTTTTCAGTTGTTTTTATTATTAATACCAGTACATCAAAGTCACCATAATCTTCGGATAGTGTGCAATAGTCCCAAAAACAAACAGTGGAGTGAGGAATTAGTCTCAGCAGTGCGTATCGCTTTCTCACTGCACCCAACGACTAAATAAGAATTCATTTAAATTATTCCACCTTAACAAACATAAAATAATGGAATCCCCATAATCTTCGGATAGTGTGCAATACTGCCAAAAACAAACGGTCGAATAAGAATTCATTCAAGTTATTCCACATAGTGGTCGGACTCTCAGCAGTGCGTATCGCTTTCTCACTGCACCCAACGACTGAATAACAATTCATTTAAATTATTCCGCCTTCACAAACATAAAATAATGGAATCCCCATAATCTTCGGATAGTGTGGAATCCATTATTAGTGTGAGCATAGTGGTCGGACTCTCAGCAGTGCGTATCGCTTTCTCACTGCACCCAACGACTGAATAACAATTCCGCCTTCACAAACATCAAATAATGGAATCCTCACATGGGCGAGTTGCACAAATAATATTATTAAATATTAAATTTATTTAAGATGTAACTATTTGCCTTATTAGGTTTTTATTGGTATAAGATTAAAATCAGTTGGATACATGGGACCCGTTTGTAGTACGACAAAATCACCGTCGTGTGAATGCGTTCATATGTCAAAAGACCCGGGCATTGCAGTTGGTTTAGATGAGGGTTTTTTAATTATGTTTATTGGAGTTGGTATTTAAAAAGAAATATGTTTATTGGAATTGGCATATTTTCAAAAATTATGTTGGTCCGTTTGCGAAAGTGATAGTTTAAATAAATTTAGATTGGACTTGGTCTCTGTCGGGCTGTGAATAAGAAGTATGATTCTACTTGTTTAGTCCATTGATTGGACTTGAAAAACGTGTTTTTTAAAAATAAATTAATTCACGTCGAATATATATATCTTCTTTTTTGTCATTCATTTTATTAAAACGAATTTTGTAATTCAAAGTCCATTGCTTGATGTAAATGTAAATTCAAAGACCTGTTTGTAGTGTAGCGAAATCACGGTACTAAAACGTGGCTTTTTTTAAAGATTAAATCATATAAAAATGTTATTAATATTTATGGGGTTTTGCTTGATGTAAATGTATTATCTATTATCTACTTGACTCTATTGCATCCAGATCCGTTTGTAGTGTAGCGAAATTTTTAAACATTAAATCATATAAAAATGTTATTAATATTTATGGAGTTTTGGTGTATGAAATTTATTTTCAGATAATTTTTTGTATTTAAATTAGTTCGAAGTATTATTTATATATTTGTAACTTAGGAAAATAGTGTAAAAGATATAAACAATATAAAAGCAAGTGTCATCATCAATTTTATTATCTAAAATTTTAATATTTAGAATCCATTTGAAATTTTATTAATATATAAACAGTATATAATAATTCTTAAATCTAGTAAAATACAAAATGACATGTTACATTCAACATCTCTTTTACGGTTGGCAAAGTCGATATATAAATGAGAAGAGTCCAACCAGGATAGTATACTAAATTAGGGCCTACCCAGCACGGGAGCAAGTACCATCATATTTTGTGGGTTTGCTACACCCACAGAAAAAACAAAACTCTTTCTTGGCCCCCGCATCACGGCCACCAACTCCTGTTTCCCTGCTATTTTCAAAATCGTATTTATTATTACCTTCATATGGATTTGGAAAACACAGATGACACATTCAACACATGGGAAGATGACATTACACAGATGACGCATTCAACTCCTGAAAAGATGACAATATGTTTGCACGGACCAGCAATTTGGAAGGAGGCATTCGAATTTGAAATATGATTCACTCCATAGCTAGTCATGCATCATTATGTATGTAGAGATGACCTTATGATAATCTATATATATATATATCACTGTGCATATATATTGAGAGTTATTTCAATATTTTTTAATATTAAAGTTAATCGAATAGCATGCAAAATTGTTTTATTTTTTAATTCAAAAATTGTTTTATTTTTTAATATCTTGAATTGGATGGTCTAAAAGATTAGAAAAAAAGGTATGTAGGTGATGCATGAATATAGGACAAAATGACAACATGTTTGTATTGGTAGAAGTTCCACATGCAAAGATATACACATAGGAGTTGCACACTTAAAAGTCTACACAATACAATTTATAGTTTAACATTGACATTATTGGCCTCCACTTTTCAGCTTATTAGGAAGCTTACATAAGTTAAAAAGTTATTGAGGAATAGGTAAAATTATATGGTAAATGATGTTATTAAATTAGGTTAAATTATATGGTATATTATTTTTATGTTGATAGATGTATTTGTTTCTAAAATGGTGTAGATTGTTAATAGGATTTAATAAATATCAAATAATTTCCTTTTTATAAAGAAAAAGGGAAAGATGAGATCAAAGTTTAATTTGATTCTGATTGTTTTTTTTTTTTAATGTTTTAGTTGTTTTAAATTTATCTATTTGTGTTTATCTATTTTGTTAATTTCCAATACATAAACATTTGGTCATAATAAAAATATTTAACTAAATGTGACCTCCTAAGCCACCTTAAAGAGATATGATATTTGCCATAAAAAAATACATTACAACTTCTTAAGCCACCTTAAGGAGATGTGATTATCTTTTTTGCATCTTTCAGTAAACTCAAATTGGTTTCTTTTAAGGCTACCATCATCTTAATCTCATTAAGAAATGTCATTATTATTTTTACATCTAATTATTTATTATTTTATTATTGGAGATCTTAAGTCCTATAAGCTCCATGTTAACTCTAAAACCCTTTATTAAACTATAGACGTTGAATTATTACATTTGTATTATTATACTGTTATGTTAGTAAGAAATTTTCATTATATATGAGCCCCACGGGTAGGCCTTATAAAGGCTGGCTTAGTACGAAAGGTCACGATTTCAAATCTGTCTGACGGGGCGGGTGCAGTTTCCAGGGATTATAGTGGTAGCGGTCAGAATCAACCCAGTGTAATGAGAGTTGCGAGAATGCTCTAATTGCTCATTCCTATGTAATAAAAAAAAAAATGTCATTATATTGCTTCATTATAATTGTGAGATGTGTCTTCTAAATATATAGTAACCAGATCTAGTCTTAGGATCATCAAATATTTTCATATACATTATATTCATTGTCAAAGGAGGTCTCATACTTAAAGTGAATTGTAATTATTGTTATCTTATTATTTTTAAGGTGAAAGCTTTGCAACATCTGGTATAACAGATATGATCATAGGGCTTTGACGCTTCAAACAAATCATATGGGCAATTCATTATAACCTTTTTTACTTTTTACTATGAGATTTTGATTAGATTGAGAAGGCAATTCAATTTTTTAAAATTTTGGATTTTGGATTCCTATACTTTCATAGATATACCTTGTGGAACAAAGAGTTTGTGAATAGTCTTGAAATCAATTTGAAAGGAGTAACCTTGGAAAATTTTCAAAACATTTTTTTCTAAGAATTTTAAGACATTAAAATCTTGGTCATATTGAAGAAACATCTCAAGCAACATCTTGTGAAATAAATTTTTTTATGCTTTACTATAATGTTTTAGATATGCTTGAAAGATAGGGTTTATGAATGGTCTTCAAAATGAGCAATTATGGAATCTTCACTATATTTTTTGTTTAGGACACTTTAAGCCTATACAGATTTCATAGATCTAAGGTGATATACCCAAGTACCTCTAGTGAAAATTTCATAATCAAATCTGAATAATTGCACAAGTGACATGCTATACAAGTTTTATCTTAGGAAGACTTCAAAAATCAACAAGATTTCAGGAAGTTAACATAAATTTCACTTGGCACATCAAATTTCAGCTAAACATGTCGAATTGTAGAGACAAATATGATAGGATTTTACGTTAAAATTTTAAATTTATAAGGGCTCAAATATCCTAGATATATCAACAAAAGGGTCAATGCCAAAGAGTCTGAAGAATAGCCTTTTGGATGGTACATAAATTACACTTGGATATATTTATTAGAGTATCTATGTTTAGTAATTCAAAATTTGTGATAAAGGGGAAAATGAAAGAATTATTATTTGCTCACATGGCTACAAAGACTTCTTCAAAATTTATTCACCACTTAAACCTCATAATATCTCATACATGGTTCATGAAGAAATAGAAGATGTCTAGTACTAGGTATCCAAGTTGGAAGATTAATTGTCAAGTATGGCATAAAGGATGAAGAAAAATAAGGAATAAATGTAAATGTTAAGGAAAAAATTAAAAAATTCTCAGTTGATAAAGAAAAGGGGAAAAAGTAGAATGTGAAGGAGGAAATACAAAAATCCATGAATGAAAATAAGAAGGAAATTAAAAAATTACAAACCATGTTATTACATAAAAGGGATATGGAGATCCAAGGAAATCATGAACATAACGAAAAATATGATATAGAAATTTGATCACATGGATTTTATCACAATTGGAGACCACAAATGTTGAATAATTGAACCATAATAATGACTTTTGAATCCAAGATCCACATCATTAGCACTCAAACCAATACCATTGAACTACTATATTTTCAATATTTATATGACAAAGTTTGATGGAAAAAATCCTATAACATGGATATTCCATATGGAAAAATACTTTTATATACACCAATTCATGACCTCACAAAAGTTAAATATGGGAGCAATGTATTTAGAAAAAGATCAATTTGTATGATATCAATGGCTTTGTTAAAGGAAAAAGGATTTTACTGTATCAAATTTTTGTGTAGAAAAATTATAACACATTTTAGGATATTAAAAGAAAAACATTTTTTAGTCATTTAGTAAATCCTCAGTAAAAAGGTCCAAGTACATAACACATTCAACAATTCTAAAAATTGATTGTTACGATATGGAATATTTTAAAAGATAATTTGTTAGACCTCTTTATGGGAACTTTAAATGATCATATCCAATATGAGTTGTGAATATTTGAACCTAAATATAGTTACTAAAAATATAGCTACTAAAACTTTGGGTACTAATAACTATGGAGAATATAATACTCCATTTCCTAAATTGACAATGTTGACTCAGCAAATGGATGAAAGAAGGGAAAGGGGATTATGTTTCAACTATGAAAACAAGTATAGTAAGGGGAATAAATGTGGTGATAAGAAATTATTCTACATAGAACACGAGGATGAAGAAGATAAAGAATTGGAGCCATTAGGTCTAGAACTACAAGAAACTAGTCCAATAATATCTTGTTATGAATTGGTTGACACTGGGATGAAGAAGATAAAAAATTGGAGCCACTAGGTCTAGAACTAGAAGAAACTACTCCAATAATATCTTTTTATGAATTGGTTGACACTAGTACTCCACAAAACCTCAATATGGAAGGATATATAAGAAACAAATGGGTAACTACATTGACTAATCTAGGTAGTATCCATGAATTCATAAATTTCAAATTGGAAAAACTTCTTAGATAGTTTGTATATCCAACACTAGAATTTAATATAATGAATGTAAATGAAGGTATCATAATTTTTTTTAGGGAAGTGCAATGGTATTAAGCTAAAGATGGGGGAGTATTTACTATGTATCCCATGATTGTAATCCAAATGGGTGGTGCTAATGTTGTATTAGGGGTCTAATGTTTTCTATTATCATAGTTTAGTTTGAGGATAAAGATTTTAGGGGTAATGGCTTCGAGCAGTTGTTTAAAATATTCCAACCAAACTTATTGATATATAATTTGTCAGTGTTGATTCAAAAAAATTGAAATGGTAGTGCAAACAAATAAAATGGCAACACTCCGTTTTACTCAGTTTTTTCTTGTTTTAGCCATCAAATTTGGGCACAGTTTTCGAACATCTGCAAACCATTATTTTAAAACCAAAAGAGGTTTTTATTAGGAACAAACTCGTTAATAAAAGCTCTCTAATTATTTACACAAGTATCGTGGTTTGGAAGATTCAGATGAATCTTTGTAGCCCATTTTTTCATATTTAAATATTAAATGATTTCTTTTTTTAGTCATTAACTTTGGGTGAAGTTTTTCATAATATTATAATGTATTTTTTAAATATGAAGGAGAATTTATTTTTTTAAATAGACATATTTAAAAAAAATGGTTTCAGGTTTTACAAAATTATCACATTTTGAAGGATTCTAATGGATCTTTGAAGTCAACTTTTTAGAAATTCACCAAATTTATTTTTTTTCTATTTCTAGAAAAAATCCAATTATCTTTCAGTTGGAGAGACACCTCATCAATTCGAATTGACAAAATACTTAATATGGATGAGGAGGATTTTAGATCTATTTATTTTGTATCTTGGTAGGATATGTATATATTTTTAGTGTTTTGTATTAAAAACTTTCCAGAAATTGTGGAGCTCAAAACTTATGTAATTTTTTTTATTAATTAGAGGAATTCTAATAGGTCAAGGTTAGACTTGAGAGAAAAAATCTATTGTAATGATGTTCATTGGAAATTAATGAAATATCTCTTAGACTAGAAGTGGAAAGGTTTTTTTTCAAGGATTCCACTTTAACAATTGTGGTATGTATCTCAGTGATGTATTTCCTTCTTTTTTTATTAGTATATGTGTATCTTCTTATACGAATTGAAAAACAAATGTAAAATTCATGTGACACTACCTTATATCTCATATTCATATATTCACTTTTCAACTGATGGTTTATATATAATTCTGCATATTGTTGCTCTGTTTTAAGCTCTAAATGCACTCCTCTTCATCTTTCCATGCTATGAGTGAATTGTTGTCTAACAATTGTTGATTGTAGGCCTTTGAAAGAAATTACTCTTTTTCACCAAGATTTGAAGGTATTTAGTCAATTTCTAATAGGAATCCATGTCAAATGGTTATTTCCTTGATCCCCAACCAAATCTATCATTCTTACATATTAAATTTGGCCACTAAGCATATTAAAGACCTACTGTTATTGTGACATAAAGTAGTAGAGTTGATGAGAGATCCCTCTCTAGAAGGAAGGGCTAGATTTCAATCCCAAAGTGCTTAGAGGTTACCTCAGGGTTTTTCACCATCACAACCTGGTGAAATCTAAGTGATAATAGGGTCAATCATTGGGAACAAGGGCCCTTAACTTTTAAGATATTTTCATGAGATTATTTTCAAAAGGAAAGTAAATTGTGCTTAGAGTTATCCAAGCGAAACCCTCTAAAGTGATAAGCTTTAATAGCATGGAAAAATTACTAACAAAATCATACCATGGTGTAATTACACAATTGTGTGCATTCCATGTTTGCAACATCTAGATACCCTTCCCTAATGGATATCATAAAAGTTATCAATAACTATACCAAGGTATTTGGAAATATTCCTAAGATTCTTCCACCTACACAAGATCGTGACCATGCTATTCATTTGCAACTTGGAAGCATTCTTCCTAACATTAGGTCTCATAAGTATTTATATGTGTAGAAGAGTGATATTGATTGTATGGTTCAAGAAGTGTTAGAGGCTGAAAGATTTCAACCTAAGGAGAGTGATTTTTTCGCCAATGATGAAGAATATAAAAACTGAAGTTTCATGGCATGTGTGTCCATATTATAAGCAACTCAATAAAATAACAAACAAAGGTAACTTTACTATTCCTTTAGTTTATGAAATATTAGATGAATTTCCTGGAGAAATTTTCTTTACTAAGTTGGATGTCCATTTTGGATATCATCAAATCAAAATGAGGTAAGAAGACATTCCCAAAATAGCTTAGAACACATGAAGGTCATTATGAGATTTTAGTTATTCCATTGTAGTTACTAATGCATAGTCAATATTTCAAAGCTTACTGAACTCTATTTTCAAATCCTTCGTTAGAAAACTTGCATTAGTTTTTTCTAATGGCATACTAATCCATAAAAAGATCTTGGGAAGAGAATGTACAACATGTTTATAGGGTTTTAACACATTTAGACGAGAAACAACTATATGGAAATAATTTCAAATGTTCCATTGGGGTTGGAGAGGAAAAATATCATGATCATATTGTATCCCATGAAGGTATAAAAGTGGACCCTAAAAAAATTAGGCCTATGAGGAAATCGTTGATCCAAAATACCTTGAAGAAACTCAGAGGATTCTTAGGATTGACAAGAAATTATCACAAGTTTAAGAGTTATGGTAAACTGACAACACCTTTAACAATAATTTTTGAAGAAGGAAACATTTTCTTTCACTAACGAATTAACCAAAGCTTTTGAAAAATTAAAGAGGATATGTGCACAACTCCCATCATGGACGCAATTGACTTCACAAAGATCTTGGTTATGGAATGTGATGCGTCAATCCATGTCTTTTCTGCAGTTTCGATGCAAGAAGGAATACCCATTTCCTTTGAAAGTGGAAAAATTAATGGAAAGCTATTTTATTTCTTTGTGCGACTGATAGAATTTTCAACTGAAACCATCTTATTCTTGTGTGGAATGGGGTTGATTCCATCTGTGACCACTATAAACACTAGGTGCACCACCTATACCTCTAACATGGACAAAGGTTAATTGGGGGATTGAACCAAAGACATAAAATTTTACATAACTTGTTTACTTGTATTTCCAAGTGAGATACGCCCAGGGGATTAAAAAACTTACTTAGAACCATCTATGAAAAACAAATGATATCCATATTACATGAAGTTCAGAAATAGTGTCCATACCAAATATGAAGAGACTTCCAAATAAAAATATATCAAAATAGTTTGAGTTACATCTTGGAACAAATAATACCTTCATAAGTGCAAGAAAAAAGTGTTATAAATATATTAGGTTATGCCATTGAAATTATATACAAGCAGGAAAAAAAGTATTGATGTAGATGCACTCTCAAGGAAAGAGGAAGAAAGAAAGGATTACTATGTGCTACGCCAAATCCAAAATATGACTTGTTGGAGGAAGCAAGAAGAGAAAGTATACAAGATCATTTCAAATTTATAGGAGGACCTGGATGCAGTAGAAAGCATTATGTGAAATAATGATCTATTGAAGTATAAAAGATCACTTAAGTAATAATACTCAACTCAAAAAGAACATTCTTTTGGAATTACACACTTCTCCTATGAAAAAACATTTAGGGTTCTTGAAAACATATCACAGGATCAATATATTTTTATGGGGCATGAGTTCTTAGAGAATATGTGCAAAATTTTATGGTTGAATGTGTGGTACGATAGAAGAATAAGGGAGATATAGTGAAGAGCATATGGATCCTACAACCATTAGCCATACTAATCTAGCATTAGGAAAAAGTTTCAATTGTTTTTATTATAGGTTTACCCAAATATAAAAGTAGGAATTCAATTATCGTAGTGGTATATTGAATGGAAAGTATTCACATTTTCCTCTCTTTCTCATCCTCATCAAGAAATTCCAATGGAAAAAGAACTCATGAAAACAACCAAAGATTATTGTAAGTGACAAATTTATAGCTCTCAATGGAGTTTTTTTTCTTATTTGTGTACTTAATTGGCTCATAAACTCATCTTACCATCCTCAATCATATCTACAAACTAAGATTTTGAATAAATATTTACAAGAATATATATTACGCAACCAAATCACAAAAGTGAAGAAACGATAGATCAACGACCTGAAAATTGGCTTCTTCGATGGGGTAACCGCCTTTACATCACACAAATGAACAATTCTTGGATGATACAAATGAAAAGACCCCGTTGGTATATATAACAGTCTAAGGGGTCATAATATAATTAGAGCCTACATAAAAATAATAATGTAAGGGCACAACGATAACAATAGTGGGATTCTATGGGGCACAACAATAACAATAAGAACTAAGTGGGAAGAAAAATAAAAATAGGAGGCTATACTAACAATAACAATAAGGCGACTACACTAGAATTTTAGGCCCCTAACATGCCCCTATCATTCAAAAAAATTTGTCGTCAATGCTTGAGTACTTATGAATGCTTCTGTATAAAATTCCCATCCGCCCATGTGGAATCTTCAACGAATAAGTTCTTCCACTTAATGAGATACTCTTAAATTGATTAATTATGTAGCTGTCAAGTTCTTGTTTCCATGATTGATTCAGGATCCAGTATGATTTTTCCTTCTTCATCAAGTTCTCACAACACTTTTTGAACTAGGATCTTGTCACCAATAATCTTATATAAGCATGAAACATGGAAAATTGGGTGTACTTGGGAAGATGTAAACAACTCCAATTTGTATGCCATACTAACAATCTTTTGCGACACTTTGTCAAGACCGTAGTGATTGGGTGATAATGTATTATCCTTCATAGCTTTCTTGAGGTACATTTGCTTGTATGGTTGTAGTCTTAAAAATACCAAGTAGCCTACATCGAAACTTCTTTCACTGCGATGTTGATCTACTTGTTATTTCATTCGATTTTGCACCAGAGTGGGGTTATCCTTTAAGAGTTGGAGAACTTGTTGTTGATGCTCAATGTGATCTTCCACTATTTGAACCATAGAATTTTCTATTAAAGACGATGTGATGGATGGTGGATGATATCCATAAAGTGCCATAAATGGCGTCATTTTTTCTGCAGTATGGAAAAAAATTATATCACCATTCAGAAATAGGTAACCAATTAACACAGCGTATTTCTTATTAGATTCAAATAAGCACATATATCCTTCCAAAAATTTGTTCACTATCTCAGTTTTCTTGTCAAATCGACAGGGATAAGATGATCTATGAGCTAATTGAGTACCCAGGCAAGAAAATAATTTCATCCAAAAATTTCCAATGAGAATGGGATCTCTATTACTTACAATAATATTTGGGTTTCCATGTCACTTTTGAATTGCTTCTATAAATGAAATAGAAAAAGTATTGGATTTAAATGGATAAGATAATGCAAAAAAGTGTGCATACTGTGGTAAGTCTATCAACTACCACCATGGAGAAACTCTTTCCTTCAAAATTGGGTAAACCTGTGATAAGATTTATTGAGACCTCCCAATGCCGACTTTTAATGGATAGAGGTTGTAAAAAACTAGGGGTCCTAATTGTCTTTCCTTTATTTTTTTGGAAAACCAAACATTATGCCAAAAAAATTGAATATCAGATTTAAAAACATCCCAAAAAAATCCTTCTTGACCCTGTGGTAATTTTTTAAAAGTATAGAGTTCCATATTAAGGGGGAGGTGTGCAACTCCAAAATAATAATTTGTTTGAGTTGGGAACTCTTATAGAGATATCAAAAATCTTTGCACCATAATGAATCATTTTTCTAGATAAATTTATTTGATGTATTATTATCTTGCTGCGACTTTTGAATGAGTGTCCACACCTCTTCACGATTATTTCATCCATCCCTTATTTCATTTATCCATGTAGGTTTTAACCCCATATAGAAATTACCTGCATACGAATTCTAAAACACAAAAAATAAACAATGCGAGAGCATAACACATCAAACACACATACACAGAGGTTCTCCCCTGGATCCCAAAACTGGGACTACCAGTTTGAATTTTTATTATGTTCCTTTCAATGTTATAATACATATTTATACATGTCAAAACATCCAATACCATGGACCAAAAACCATCGCGTCCAAAAACATGTGGGAAAATCATGCACAAAACCATAGGTTGGTCCGTCCAACCTAACATAGGGTCCAAAACCAAAATTTTCTGGGGCGCTACCCCGTACCCCATAAAGTGGGGTTATGGGTATGCCTCAAACCCCCTGTGCCCCGCCCCCCCCCCCCCCCACCCCCCGGCCAATTGGCACAACGAAGGGGCCTCTGCCCCCTCTAACCCCTGGTTAACTATGTGGCTAGTGGTGGAAAGAATATAACACAACCCAACATTCTCCCACTTGTTGTTTCCTTTCCATAGGAGGCCACAAGAGAGCTTAGTCATTTTTGCAACCCTGAAATGCCCAAAGTTTCGCTACATCAAGAGAACTACTCAGAGCTCACATATTTTGTCAATGCATCTACAATATTCTTCAAAGTGTCCACCTTTACCAACAACACCTTTTTGTATTCTATCATATCCCTCACAAGGTGATACCGGACATCAATGTGCTTTGTCTTTGAATGATATGTTAGGATTTTTGCCAAGAAAATTGCACTTTTGCTGTCACAATCTATCCTTATAGCTCCTTGTACTAACCCCATCTTGAACGCAAACTTTGCAACCAAATTGCTTCGTTGCTTGCATGAGTGGCTACCATGTATTCTGTCTCTGTAGTTGATAGTGCCACTAGAGGTTCTTTCTTACTCATCCAACAAACTGCACCTCCAAATAGTTTAAACACATACCCACTTGTAGATCATATCTGGTCCAGATCTCTAGCCCAGTCTGCATCAACAAAGCCACGAATATCCAACACTCTGTCCAATCTTGGTCTTCCTTGGTAGCACAAACCATAATCACTAGTGCCACGCAAATACCTAAAAACACGCTTCACTGATGTCCAGTGCTCCTTCCCTAGTTTTGACATAAACCTGCTCAATACTCCCAGTACATGTGCAATGTCAAGTCTAGTACAGACCATTACATACATCAGGCTACCGACTACACTTGCATATGGAACACAGGACATGTCCTCTTCCTCTTCTTGTGTCTTGGGACACTATTCAACAAATAACCTCACACCTACAGGAATAGGAACCTTCATCGGTTTACTATCCTGCATATTAAGCCTCTCCACTATTGTCTCAACAATACTTCCTCTGGTTTAACTAGAGGTTCCTCTTTGCCCAATCTCTTTTAATTTCCATGCCCAAAATATAGTTTGCAGCACCAAGATCTTTCATGTCGAATTTGGAGGACAATTGGATCTTCAAATCCTGGATAATTTCTTTGTCATTTCCAACCAGCAACATATCATCCACATACAAGACGAATAAATAATAACCGTCACCAATTAATTTAAAAAATACACACGTGATCTGCTTTGGCTTCTGGTGAAGCCAAGTCCCCGTATAAATGTATCAAATTTCTGATACCACATCCTTGGTGACTCTTTTAACCCATAGAGGGACTTCTTTAAACTTGCATACCAGTTCCTTCTTACCCTTCAACTGCAAAGCCTTTAGGTTGCTTCATGTATATTTCCTCTTCCAAATCCTTGTGAAGAAATGTTGTCTTCACATGCAATCTGTTCTACCTCTAAAATCAAAAGAAACAACAACAGATAAAAGTAACCTAATAGAAGTTACCTTGGAAACAGGAGAAAAAATATCACCAAAATCAATTCCCGTCACCTGGGAATAACCTTTTGCTACCAAGCAAGCTTTGTGGTTCTCCACTTTTCCTTCTGCATTTGTCTTCTTTTTGAACACCTATTTGCTGCCAATGGGATTCCTTCCAACTGGCAACTCCACCAGATCCCAAGCCTCATTTTTGTGCAAAGATGCCATTTCATCAACCATGACCTCTTTCCAAATTTTTCCATCCTCTGAATCTACTGCTTCCTTCATAGTTCTGGGATCATCATTAGTAATAGATAAAGAAAAATTTGAATGGAAAGGAGATGGACTATACCTTTTTTGTTGCCTTCTTTCTTGAACTGATCTTCTTACACCCGGAGTTTGTGGCTCTTCATCTTCTGATACCTCCTCTATTACAGAGTTTGATTCTTCCTCCTTTAGCCCAAACTCTATCTTCTCAGGTTCCTTTGGTTGGACTTCATGTTTAATAACATCTTTTAACTCTCTAAACACCACATCGCGGTTGTACACAACCTTCTGTGTGACTGGGTTCCAAAGCTTATAACCCTTTAAACCATCCTTACGCCCAATAAAGATGCGCTTTTCAAATTTACTATCCAACTTGGTTTGTTCTTCCTAGAACATGTACATATGCATCACATCAAAATACCCTCAAATGTGAAAGAGAGGGTTTCTTACCAGTCCATACCTCTTATGAAGTCTTATCCTGTAACGCTGATGAAGGTGACCTGTTGACCAGGTAACATGCAGTATCCACCGCCTTCGCCCAGAATTCTTGTCCTAACCTGGCACCACTGAGCGTGCTTCTTACCCTTTCCATCAATGTCTTATTCATTCTTTCTACAACTCCATTTTTTTGAGGTGTATATGGAGTAGTCTTATATCATGCTATACCATACTTCTTACAGAATTCTTCAAATTCCTTGCTGCAAAACTCTCCACCATTATCTGTCCTTAGCACCTTTATCTTCTTTTCTGTTTGATTTTCCACAAGAGCCTTAAATTCCTTAAACCTATCAAAGGCTTCAAATTTCTTCTTAAGGAAATATATCCATGTATTCCTTGAGAAGTCAACTATAAATGATACATAGTACACAAAGTTACCCAGTGATGGAACCTTCATAAGTCCAGACACATCACTGTGCACAAGTTCTAATATCCTTTTCACCCTCTTACCACAAGAGGGGAAACTCACCCGATTCTTTTTCCCATATACACAGTTTTAATAGAAATCAAAATCTAGAGAGCTATTACTCATACCTTCTACCATACCTTTACCATGAAGTGTTTGAAGGCACTTCTCTCCAATATATCCAAGCCTTTGATGCCACAGCATGGTCTTCTCTTTAGAGACCACTAGATTTTCAGCTCCACTTTTAGGAACGACAGAAAAATTGCACCCAGCAACAACATTGCTACCTTGTAGCTTGTACGGAGTTCCAATCTGAACTCCTTGCATCAATACCAGTGCTCCCCAAACCACCTTGCAGGTATCTTTCTCGAACACTATCTTTACACCTGCATCATCCAACTTGCTTACAAAAATTAGATTTCTAACCAATGCAGGAATATGTAGAACACCAAGAAGTTTTCTAACCCTTCCACCTTGCAAATTAAACTTTACGTTTCTGTGACCAATGATTCTAGCTTTCCTATCATCCCCCAAGAATACATCACTGCCATCATATTTCTCATACTTGCAGAACCACTCTCTATGGGGAGTGAAGTGAAAGGATGCACCTGAGTCAATCAACCATGCCTCATGATCTACATGTGTACTTGAAGAAGCCAAGTACACATCCCACCTTCATCTGAGGTGGTTTTTGCCTCTACAGAAGGAGCATCATTAGATCCCTTTCCTTTATTAGGAGCTTTAGATTTATAGTCCTTTTTGAAGTGCCCTTCCTTTCTGTATTTCTAACACACTAGCTTACATGTTTTCCTGGAGATTTAGATCTCCCTCTAGATTTAGATCTCCCACTCGATGACTTATTTTTGTTTCTATTCTGGGACTGTCCTCGTACAGACAAGGCATCACCATTTTGGCTCTCCATATTTTTTTTGTCTCATCTCCTCTGTCAGCATGGATGAGACTATTTCATCAAACTGCAACGAAGTTGCATTGCTACCTACTGTAATAACCACACTATCCCATGAATCTGGTAGAGAACACAACAAATTGATGCACTTATCTTCATCTAAAATTTTAATATCAACAGATGCTAACTGACTTACCATAGTACTAAATGCATTTAGATGCTTTGTCATTGAGTCTCCATCTTTCATCCTCAGGTTATAGAGCTTTTTCCACAGGAACAATTTATTCACTAGAGACTTAGATTGGTACAAAGTCCCTAACTTGTCCCACAAAGCCTTCACTGTAACTTCCCCTGATACATTCAGTAATACTGAATCTAAGACACACAATCATATTGTGCTCTTTGCCTTCCGATCCAACTTCTTCCATTCCTCATCAGACACTCTTGTTGGTTTAGTACTCGGATCTACCGTGATCCACTGATCTTTATCCACCAACAGATCCTCCATCTTGAATTTCCACAACTCAAAACTTTGACCATCAAATTTCTCGATCTCTATCTTTCCACTTCTCGCCATCTTATTTCACTACAATAATTGATCTCACAGATCTCCCACTAAATAGGGTCTACCACAGGCCTGAGCGAAACCCCTCAGCAACAAAGGTATCCCCTTGAAGCCAAAACAACTCTGATACCAAATATAGGTTTTAACCTCGTACAGAAATTACCCGCATAAGAATTCTAAAACACAGAAAATAAACAATGCAAGAGCATAACACATAAAACACATATACACAGAGATTTTCCCCTGGATCCCAAAACCAAGACTACCGGCTCGATTTTTCATTATGTTCCTTTCAATGTTATAATACACATTTATACATGCTGAAGCATCCAATACCATGGAGCAAAAACCATCGTGTCCAAAAAAATGTCTGAAAATCATGCACAAAACCATAGGTGGGTCCGCCCAACCTAACATATGGTCCAAAACCAAATTTTTTTGGGGTGCTGCCGTGGACCCCATAAAGTGGGGTTACGGGTACACCTCAAAACCCCTGTGCCCTCCACCCCCCTGGTACACAATCAGCGCAACGAAGGGGGGCTCTGCCGCCCCCTCTAACCCCCTAGTTAACTATGTGGGCTAGTCGTGGAAATAATATAACACAACCCAACAATCCAATCAAGTTGGATAATAGAAATGGAACAAAGAAATGATTCCACATCCTCATCCTTTCTTGAGAGTGGATTTGCAACAATGTTTTTCTTCCCTTTTTCATAAATTATATAAAGGTCATAAACCAACATCTTGATGACCCTTTTCTGCTACTCTTCTAAATATAATATTTATTCCAAAAAGTATTTAAGACTATCATGATATTTTTTCTCCTTGAATTTTCTTCCCATTAGGTAAGGTCACCATTACTTTAGTGCATGTATTATTGCCAACATTTCATTCTCATAAATAGGTTCGTGTATTTACTTTCCCTGATTAGACAACTTTCAAAAGAAATAAGTCTTCCTTATTGCATTAAGACAACACAAATCGCATTTCCTGAGACTTCACATTCCATGATAAAGGTTTTTGTGAAGTCTGGTGTAGCTAAGACCAGTTCTTGGCACAACTCTTGTTTAAGATGTTCTAAGGCCTTGGTTGCTTCTCGATTCCAATAAAATGCACCTTTATTTAGTAATGTTGCTAGAGGCCTTGTTATTCTCTTATAATTCTTAACAAACATGCGATAATAGCCTGTAAACCTAATGAATCCTCAAAGATGCTTTAGGGTTGTGGTTATTTTCCATTCCTTAATGGTTTTGAGCTTTTTAGGATCTTCATTAACACCCTCATGAGATACAATATGACACATATATTCCAACTCATGTACTCCAAAGAAACATTAGGAGGGTTTTGCATATAATTGTGTCTCATCCAATAGTTTGAGCACCCTGTCAACATGTTGAACATGATCCTTCCAAGACTTGTTGTAGATTAGTATATCATCAAAAAATACTAACAAAAATTTTCTAAGGAAGGGTTTGAAAATGGAATTCATCAAACTTTGAAATGTGGAAGGTGCATTAGTAAGGCCAAAAGGCATGGTAAAAAATTCATAATGACCTTCATGAGTTCAAAATGGTATTTTTAGAATGTCTTCAGTCTTCATTCTAATTTGATGATATGTTGACTGAAGATCCAACTTTGTAAAGAAAATTTCTCCATGTAATTCATCAAATAATTCATCAATGATAGGAATGGAAAATTTATCTTTAATAGTGATCTTTTTGAGTTCCCTATAATCCAAACACATACTCCATGATCCATCCTTCTTGTGCACTAATACTACTTGTTGATACCTAATCATAGGGATTGGGTGAAAAACTATAATTAATCTAAATAAATAATAAAAAAGATGAAGAGTCACCAGGAGATGAAATGAACAGTCTGTCCCTCTTTTATATAATAATGAACAACCTAAATGAATATCAAAATTCACATTGAGGGGTTACCTCCTAGTCTGACATGGTATGAGAGCCATCACGATTTTTGGCTTACCTCTACTTTCTAACTCTCTATTCTACCTATGTTCAGAATCCTATGTAGAATGACATCTCTCTCACTATTATTCTGTTGATTTTGGCTAGCCTGGCAGCTCTGACGCTACCTCCCATCCAAGAATATAGTCATGGTAAGTAGTGGTATAACACTTCAAAGTCAAGCTGGCAGTTTTGGGTAATGGTAAACGCTGTTGTGGTGAATGCCCCTGTGGTGAACACAACTGTGGTATATCGCTCTACTCATTGAATGCCACTCCTAAACGAACCATAGCCCGTAGCTTCATTATACTCCTTATCACTGCAACAGTCGACTCCTCGCTTGGCGCTCCTCATACATAGTCGACTCCCTTACCTTTGATGGCTGATCACTGTGATTAATTGGTTGATACGTTGTTGGTATCCCTCCATATGTATACCACTACAGAGTTATCATCCTCCATGCTTTAACGTCGGCTTGTATAGCCGCCATCCACAACACCCATTGGTGCCATTATCAGATATATATGACACATCTCTCTGGTCTGAGGACATTCAAACAGTTTCATTCGTTGCATTAAAATCCTACCACGCTCACTCCATTCATTGCGTTAAACTCCTTCAACACTGCCCTGCTTCTCCCACACTGTGGCTGCATCCATAATTCCTTAGACAATCTCTGTAACGTGGGCTCCCATTTGTAGCTTGAGGTCCAACATAATCACGATGAGGAGAACGGCCTCAGTAAGGTGAATGGTAACACTGTGGTGAGTAGCTCTTTGGGACATGACTACGACCATTTTTCTCATAGTTTGGACTTTCATGATATTTTTGGATATAACATTGCATGGGATCGTGGTATCGTGGGATATATCACTGCTTCAATTGATACGCAAGTGGAACATGTGTGAGAGCCTCCTCTCATGCGCCAATGGTATGATTATTTCTAGTGACTGTGAGCTATTGCATTCTGTATAACATTTTGTACAGTGATATGCATAATAGCTTCCCAACATAATACCTCTGTCTCCATATATCAGAATTAGAATTTTTTTAGGAGTAAAATTTTGAAACAAAAGTATTTTTTTCCAGAGTACACAGATCTTACAATGCATTCAATCATATCTATTGTGGGAGTAGTTCTCACTCGCAACGAGAAATATCCTGAGTGGTCTCTGAAGATAAAACACACCATCATTTTCAATGATTCATGGAAAGGAGTGTGTGTTGGAGACGAAGACAAAGAGCCAGAACAACCTACCTCAGACAAGGAGTTTGCCATTTGGGACAATAAGAACAGCAAGGCATATGCATTGATTGCAACATCAGTAAGTGAAGAGGTGAGTCGCCATATTTCACCATTTTCAAAAGCTTTCGAAGCCTTACAAAAATTGAAGGAACTCTATGACTCACACTCTGCACTTGAAGTTGTTCAACTCATGATTATAGTCTTCACTCTTGAATTACAAAACAATGATCATCTTGCTCTTGCATCAGAAGTAAAATCTATAATTCATGATATCAAAGTCACTAATGTTGAACTGGATATTCCTCTAATAGCTTTTTTCAAGGCACTTTATCCCACTTACTAAATTATCTTGAGTCATTTCAAGCAAATGGAAACCTCAAAGATATTACCTTTGACTCCCTTGTGAAACAATTTGCTGAAAGAGAGAAATATTTTAGGAAGAAGACAACTCCTAAATCTCCTAAAGAGGTTGTGTGTCTTGCTCAAAGAGAAAACAATCTTTCTCAAGATTTTTATAGAGGAAGAGGTGGTCGAAGAGGAAGAGAAAGAAATTTCAGAGGCAGGGTGAGCAGACATTCTCAAGGAGAAAAGTCAGATTTGCACTACATACACTACAAAAGAGATGGATCACATGATGCATCCACATGAAAGATACCTTGGGAAAGAATTGAACAATAAAGAAACCAATCGAAAGGTAAAACTAATGACAAAGAGAAATGTAAAGCACCTGAATCTGCTCACTATGTTGTGGCACACTGTAATATTGGAGTAAATGTAGACTTATTTAATGCTTCACTTGCTTCCTGGAAAAATGATTGGTTTCTTGATTTAGGAGAAAATTGCCACATGACTTTTAGAAAAGATTTTTTTGAATAATTTACTGACAATGTTGATGGAGCAGTATACTTTGCAGACAAATCAAAACTCAAGCGATCAGGGCTTGGCACAATTAGGCTTAAATTGGTTAGTCTTCCACACTTTCTTCTGCATCATGTTCTATATCTTCCACATCTGAGGAGAAACTTTTGATGTCCTTGGTCCACATTTGCCAGCAAGGACACTCCATTCATATGTTTGATGGAAAGCTTGAGGTGAGAAAAGATTTAGACCACTCACTTGTCATGACAGGGATAGAAGAGGAAAGGCTTCTCAAGCTGTAGGGTACCTCTACTCATGCACAAAATTTCTCATACAATTCTCATTATTAAGAAGGTACATTTCGATCAAGTTTATTATGTAATGCTAGATTTAGACACTTGAACTATGACAACCTCTGCTTGTTGAAGAAAACTGGTGTTACTGGTTTGCCTACAATTCCTAGGAAACTTAAGCAATTTGATGCCTGCATTCTATGAAAGCATAGCAAAGAGTCTTTTTATGATTCAAATTCAAGAGCACATAGAAAAATTGAACTCATTCATTCAGATTTATGTGGTCTAGTGCCCATTCTTTCTACAAATAGAAATAAATATATGATGACATTCATTGATGACTAGACCAGAATGTGTTGGGTTTATTTATTGAAGAACAAATCTAATGCTTTTCAAACATTCAAGAACTTTCATGCATGGACTGAAAATGATGCACAATCTCATATTGGCTCTATTCATACTGATAATGGAAAAGAATACACTTCAAATGAATTTGAAAACTATCTTCACCGATGTGGGATCAAACATCAAACAATTGTGCCTTATAATCCCCAACAGAATGGAGTCATTGAAAGAATGAATAGGACAATCTTAAATATGGTACACTCCATGATGTTTTTCAAAAATGTAAAATTGATATTTTGTGTTGATAGAGTTCTATTTGCTGCATATGCAAAGAATAGATGTCCATCTAATGCTATCATAAACAAGACTCCTTATGAAATGTGGTATGGGCACATTCCTTCAAGAAAGCATCTTAGGGTATTTGGTTCCACATGTTATGCCTTGATACAAAAGGTACATAGGAACAAACTTGGAAAAATAAGTCGTAAGTGTATCTTCTCGGGGTATTCAAACACCTCCAAAGCATATTGTCTCTATGATGAACTCAATAAAACGTTTGTTGTATCTAGAGACGTAATATTTCTTGAATCATCCAAAACTGACATTGTTGTTGAGCGACAACTTGATCGTTTGGATAGATTTGCAAATGCAAAATCATTTCAAGAATTTGATAATCTGATTCCACAACTTGAAGGGGGGATTCCTATACTACATCAACCTGTGGAATCTTCTTCTAAAGCACTCTCTCCCCCACATGAAACTCCAACAATGGATAAAACTTTGAGTGATGTGATTGACAGAATTGGGAGACTCAATCTTCATTCAATCCCAAATCAATCAATGGAGCAGCCTGGACCATCTAAGAAAGGTCCCCAAAAGTGGTTGACAAAGACTCTTGAAATTTTTCATCTTGATGAGGTTGGAAAGACAGGAACTAGAAATTCAAATCAGAAAAATGGAGGTGAAGTAGATGACTCTGATTCACCTATTGATATGGATATTTCTTATGACTTTGAATTGAATTTTTCTAAAGATTTTGAACCAACTTCATTCAAAGAAGCTGCTTCTCATGATGAATGGAAAGAAGCAATGCAAAAGGAGTATGACGCCCTGAAAAATAATATCACTTGGAGGTTGGTTGATCCTCCATTGGGAACCAAACGAATTGGCTACAAGTGGGTCTATAAGAACAAGTATAACGCTGATGGCTCACTTGACAAGCACAAAGCCAGGTTTGTGGAAAAAAATTTTGCACAGAAGAAAGGGGTCAATTATGAGGAGACATTTTCCCCCATAGCAAAATGGGCTACCATCCAGACATGCTTTTCCCTAGCAGCTTAGAACAGTTGGAAATTCCATCAAATGGATGTAAAAGCTGATTTCTTGAATGGAGATCTAAAAGAGAATGTTTTATATCCCAGCCTGAAGGATTTGTTGTGAAAGGAGATGAACATAAAGTATGCAAACTTGTGAAATCCTTACATGGCCTCAAACAAGCACCGCGAGCCTAGTATGAAAAACTAATTGAGCATCTTCTGAAACTCAATTTCAAACATTCTGATCTTGATGATGCAACTTCGTTTGTCTAGAAGGTTAGAAAAATAGTTGTATATCTCATTGTATATGTATATGATCTTTTGATGACAGCGAACAATGAAAGATACATTGAATACATAAAGAAGGAATTGATGATGGTGAGGGTGCTGGTTCTAATGATAGTCTCTCCAAGTTGGCTGCAATCTCTTCAATATTTGCCTCTCTCTCCCTTGTATTTCCTTCAAGCGTATCAGTCATTAAACTGATAGCTTCATTCCTTTCCTAAAGAGTCATAGTCTTCCTATTTATAATCAGAGGCAGCAAACAAAGAAAAATAATCCCAATTTTATATCTATTAATATGGGCGACCTTTCAAAGAAAGGATTTACGCTACACTATGCAAGCACAATGGATTAACTCCCAATTCGATACAAAGATATCGAAAATACCAACAGATCACCGTGGAATTCAAACCATCCAACAACCGAATCACTATGTGATGTGGGCAACAGAGCATTCAACGAATTAATGGAGGAGAACATAGCATTCAAATCAGATTGAATTTCATTTGTTGTAGGCACGGGCCCTGTTTGCTATTGATATAATTGGGTAATAATGCACAGCTATCTTCAAAACTGATAATTAACGCACAACTATCTTAATAACGCACAACTATCTGTATTTAATCAAAAAATATAAATAAATTCAACGCATATACTCTGCCCTCGAACGTTGGAGAATCGCCTTCAAGCAATAACTGTAGCATATGCTGTCCACACAATTAATAACGCATCCTTCTCACCCATACACAATAGTGCCCAAACTTAAATAATATCTTTTTAATATTTTTTTTACGCACAGTTCAGTAATATCCTTATTCAACATGGAAGTGGCAGATTTAACAAAATGAATTCAATAATTTCACAGTATCAATTCACCATATATCCTCTGTTTCATTACATTGAGAGAGAGTTCATAACAAAACACTGGCCTCACCTCCTCTAACTAGCTTGGTGGCGAAGTCCCTTTTCTTATTCATATGGATATCTTTCCTTATTACAAAAGCATAACTTACATAGCAAATTAATGCTTTTTTTTTTTTTTTAACAACTAGTCTAGCATGCTTTATGCTAAGTCTAACTAGAAAAAGATGGCATGCTTTATTCCTTACCTAGTTCCTAATTTTTTTTTTTAACTAAAAAAAACATAGAAACAACAGGCAAAAGGATCCCACCCCTTGCCTGTAGATTTTTTTATTTATTTTTGGAATAAATCAGAAGATTTTTTCCCTCTAAGTCACATGCTCTTGCATCAGACTCCTGAGGACAAAATTATTCATGGGCTCCTGTCCATGAGTTTGTCTATTGATTCGCCTAGTTTCTGTACAACATCTTCTGTAACCCAAGTAGCTTCAGTGATTGGCTGTCCTTTCCATTTTACCAGATACTCAAATTACTCCCGTCTCCTTGTATTCTTGTGCACCTTCTTGTCTAGAATTCTTTCTGGCTGTAAATTCCTTGATGTGGGTAGTTGTTTTACCTAGTTAATCTCTGGAGTCTCTTGATCCTGTGTTGTATCATCTGTAGCTTCATTCTCATACTTATACAAGTCTGCAACATTAAAAATTGGTGATATTTCTACACCAGGTGGTAATTCAATCTCATAAGCATTTGTAGAGAATTTCCTCAGTATCTTGCATGGCCCAATTTTCTTAGATTTCAACTTATTATATTCTCCTTTTGGAAATCTCTCCTTCCTGAGATGTGCTAAAACCAAGTCTCCAACTTCAAAGTTCACTTCTCTTCTCTTCATGTGTGCTCTAGTTTTGTACTTGATGTTGCTATCTTGCAGCTGTTGTTTCACGTGTTCATGTATCGACTGCATTCTTGAAGCAAAGTCTTCACCTTCTGCACTCCTCATTTCTTCTTTTCCCAAATTTCTTAATTCAGATATTCCTCTAGGATGCATTCCATAAACAATATGGAATGGGCTCTGTCCTATGCCCCTGTTTGTTGAGTCATTATATGCGTACTCAACTTGTGGCAACACTTGGTCCCATTGCTTTGGATGCTTTGCAGTAAGACTCCTCAAAACATTGCCTAAACTTCTGTTCACAACTTCAGTCTGTCCATCGGTTTGAGGCTGATAGGTTGAGCTGAAACTTAACTTAATTCCCAGCTTCTTCCATAGTGTTGTCCATAAATGTCCCACGAACTTTGAATCCCTATCTGAAATAATGCTTTTGGGGAATCCATGGAATCTTACAATTTCTTTAAAAAACAAGTTAGCAATGTGAGAAGCATCACTAGTTTTATAACAGGGAATAAAGTGTGCGATTTTTGAAAATCTATCGACTACAACAAAGATTGAATCATACCCTCTTTCAATCTTTGGCAATCCTAGCACAAAATCCATACTTACCATATCCTAAGGCCTATCTGGAATTGGCAATGGAATATATAATCCTGTGTTCTGGCTTCTTCCTCTTGCATACTGGCAGGCTTTACAATTTCTTACATACTTCTCTACTTCAGATTTCATTTTTGGCCAGAAATAAAACATGTTGAGTTGCTCAAAAGTCTTCTCTGTACCAAAATGTCCTGCAAGTCCTCCACTATGCTTTTCTTTGATTAAATTTTTCCTCATCGAAAAGGTTGGTATGCACAGCTGATTTTTCTTAAATAATAGTCCATCCTGTAGAAAATAATCCAACCACTTGCTCCTATCTGCCAAAGCCAGATTTCTACAAGCCTCAAATGCCTCTTTAAAATCTGAATCATTTTCATATAATTCGTTAAGAAAATCAAAACCCAACACTTAGATTTGACTTTCCTGCAACAATACATTCCTTCTACTTAAGGCATCTGCAACTTTGTTTGATTGTCCAGTTATATGCTTCAACACAAAGTGAAAACTTTGAAGATATTCTACCCATTTAGCATGTCTCTCACTGAGCTTTGGCTACTGCATGATAAACTGCAATGCATGGTTATCTGAATAGAAAATAAATTCTTTTGACATCAAATAATGCCTCCATTTCTTTAATGCCTACACAACTGCGTAAAACTCCTTATCATAAGAAGAATATTTCCTTTTTGCATCATTTAGCTTTTCGCTGAAATAAGCTATCGGTCTATCTTCTTGGCTTAAAACTCCTCCAATTGCTTCTACGCTGGCATCACACTTAACTTGAAAAGTTTTGTTAAAATCAGGAAGAACCAAAACAGGCTTTTAAGTTATTTTCTTCTTTAACAGCTGAAAATTTCTCTCTGCTTCAACAATCCATTTAAATGGTTGTTTATCCTTTTTTATGGTCTCAATAATGGGTGCATTAATCTTACTAAAATTCTTAATGAATTTTCTGTAAAAACTAGCAAGACCATGAAAACTCCTTACCTCAAAAACACTTTTGGGTGAAGGCCACTCCACAATTTCTTTGATCTTTTCTGGATCCATCTTTAACCCTTCAGCCCAAATCACAAATCCCAAGTACACCAGCTCCTCTTTCATGAATAAACATTTCTTCAGGTTCAACAATAGTTTTTCTTGTTGTAGCTTCTGCAGGACATAATTTAAATGCCTCAACTGCTCCTCCTTGGACCTGCTATAGACTAATATATCGTCCAGATATACTATTACAAATTTACCAATGAATTATTTAAGAACTTCATTCATAAGCCTCATGAATGTACTTGGTGCATTTGACAATCCAAAAGGCATCACTCTCCATTCATATAATCCTTCATTGGTCTTAAAAGCCGTTTTCCACTCATCCCCTTCTCTTAACCTTATCTAATGATACCCGCTTTTAAGATCTAGTTTGGAAAAATATTTTGCGCCAGACAAGCAATCCATTAAATCTTCTATTCTGGTTAGTGGAAATCTGTACCTGATTGTGATCTTATTAATGGCTCTTGAATCTGTACACATTTTCCAGCCTCCATCTTTCTTTGGGCTCAACACTGTTGGCACCACACAAGGACTCAAGCTTTCTTTGATCAATCCCATTTCAAGAAATTCTTACACCTGTTTCTTAACTTCTTCATTTTCTGCAGGAGTCATTCTATATGTTGCTTTGTTAGGGAGGCTTGCTCCAGGAATCGAATCTATATGATGACTAATTCTTCGAATGGGCGGTAATTGATTAGGAAAATCATCAACAATAATATCATAATATTTCTCCAACATTTCTTGAATTTCAATGGGTAAATCAGAAACTTTGGTGGAAGTCACGATTACCTTGGGCTTGCAAATTACAACAAAATTTACCTCATTTTCTTCCATCTACTTCAGATACTCCTTTCCTCCAAGTAACAAAGTTTTTGGATCAGTCTTCTGTCCCGGTCCATCTTCTTCTTGTAGACGCAACAACGTATGATTAACACCATCTTTTTCAAACTTGTAGGTGTTTCTCTTCCCATCATGCATGGCTCCTCTGTCATATTGCCAAGGTCTTCGTAGCAATATTTGACACACGTCGATAGGTATCACATCACAAACAATTTTGTCTTTGTACTTGCCCACTTGAAATTCCACTTCACACTGTTCACTTACCAGCAGTTGATGTCCCTTTTGCAACCATGACACTTTATAAGGTATTGGGTGCCTCATTATCTTCAGCTTCAATTTCTCCACTACTTCTGTAGAAACTAAATTATCAGTGTTGCCACTATCAATGATCATCTCGCAACATTTCCCTTGGACTTTGCATACTGTCCTGAATAAATTCTTCCTTTGTGGCGGTTCAACCATCTCCTTTGTTGGCTTAAGAAAAACTTTATTAAGTACCAGAGATTCTCCTATTTCTGGTGTGTTTTCTTCTTCTGGTATTGTTGTCACTGGTGCCTCTCCCTCAACTGGAGCAACAACTGCATTTCTCTGCCTTATTTATGCATTCTCTGGGCAGTCAAAAACTCTGTGTCCCAGCTTATTACATCTGTAATATCTTATTTCTCTACCTCTTCCTCTGCCTCCTCCTCCTCTAGAAAAACTCCCTCTGCCTCTTACATCACCTCCTGTGGGTGCATGCGGGGTTGAGCTACTGCTAGCTCCATATTTAGGTGTTGTAGATCTTCCTCTACCACCTTGACTTCCTTTCCCTCTGGAAGTCCCTCTCCCTTTGGCAGACTGCTTCGTCATGAGTTTTTATTCAGCTTTCAGTGCTATCTGTAAGCTTCCTCTACTGTTTTTGGAGACAGCAAACTTATCTCACCCTGAATGTCCATCCTGAGGCCATTCATATATCTAGCCACTTTCTCATCTATGTCTTGGGCTTCTCCAGCTCTTATGCTCAACTTATAGAACTCTTATATGTATTCGTTTACTGTCAAATCTCTCTGTCTAAGATTTTTCATTTGTCTAAACAATGTCTACTGATAGTTACTGGGCAAAAATTTACCTTTTAACTTTGCTACCATTCTTCTCCAATTCTTGATTGGCTGCTTACCCAATCTCCTCCTTTCCACCTGTACACCATCCCACCAGAGTGCTGCATGGCCTTTTAATTTGGTGACAGCAAACTTTACCTTCTTCTCATCTTCCGTTTCTTCATAATCGAAGAATTTCTCCATGCTATTAATCTAGTTGATCAATTCTTCTAGATTCAGTCCTCCTTGGTAGATCAACACTAATTGTTTCCATGGCCTGGCTGTGGATTTCAACACTGACTGAAAGAACCTCATCTCAGGAGTAACCTGTACAGCTTCCTCCTCTGTATCTTCAACTTCAGGCTCACTGACATCTCCATCATCTATGTTTATGTCTGAGGCTAACACATCCAATCTAGCTCGCAACTCTTCTATGTTTTCCATTAATTCAACATTCGCAATAGGCCGTCCTCTTCCACCACGTCCTCATCCTCTTCCAACTCTGAAAGCCATCCTTGTCCTGATCCTGAGATTTAATTCAATGCCAGTTGCTGGCTCTGATACCACTAATGATGGCGAGGGTGCTGGCTCTAATGACAGTCTCTCCAATTTGGCTGCAATCTCTTCAATA
>APFE031005988.1:29980-53869 GCA_000404065.3 Pinus taeda | reverse complement strand
TTTTTTTTTTTTTTTTTTAACTAGTCTAGCATGCTTTATGCTAAGTCTAACTAGAAAAATATGGCATGCTTTATTCCTTATCTATTTCCTAAATTTTTTTTGACTAAAAAAACATAGAAACATTAGGCAAAAGGATCCCACTCCTTGCCTGTAGATTTTTTTTATTTTATTTTTGGAATAAATCAGAAGATTGTTTCCCTCTGAGTCACATGCTCCTGCATCAATTGAGGAAAGGTTTTGAAATGACTGATTTGGGCTATGTTCATTACTATCTTGGTATTGAAGTAACTCAACGTCCAAAGTCCATATTCCTTTCTCAAAAGAAGTACATTGGAGATCTATTGAATAGGTTTGGCATGACCAAATATAATCCTCTAACTACTCCAATGGAACGAAACTTAAAGCTCACATCCATTGAAGGAGAAGAATTTGAGGATGCAACAAAGTATAGAAAACTTGTAGGAAGTCTCAACTACCTAAGTACTACCAGACCAAACATTTTGTTTTTTGTTGAAATCCTCTCCAGGTTTATGCAAAAGGCTTGTGAAGGACATTGGTCTACTGCAAAAAGAGTTCTAAAGTACTTGAAGGGAACTCAAGACTTTTGAATCAAGTATACATAGGTGGGAAACTTCAGCTCGATTGGATACTCTAATTCATACTTTGATGGAGACAAAGAAACTGGGGTATCTACTTTAGGTTATGCTATGAGTCTTTGATTAGGAGTTGTCACCTGTAGATCACACAAACAATCAATTCTAGTCGATTCCACAACAAAGGCAGAATATGTGGCAGCAACTGAGGCAACAAAAGAAATTGTGTGGCTTAGGAAAATTATTGAAGATTTGCAAGTAAAAAAAGTACAATCTACTCTACTCAAGATTGACAATACCTCAACAATAAAGTTGGCCAAGAACCCACAGTTCCATGATCGAGCAAAGCACATCAATACTAAATATCATCTGATTTGACATCATGTTGAGGCCAAAACAATCCATCTCTACCATTATTCCACTAATGAGAAAATTGGAGACATCTTCACCAAAGCACTTGGAAGAGAAAAGCTTGAAATATTTAGAACGATGCTTGGACTCACAAACATCCTTTTAGATAATGGGGGGGAATGTTGACACCTAAGCATAGGGATTGGGTGAACAACTATAATTACTGTAAATAAATAATAGAAAAGATGAAGAGTCACCAGGAGATGAAATGAACAGTCTCTCCCTCTTGTATATAATAATGAACAACCTAAATGAATATCAAAAATTCACATTGAGGAGTCACCTCCTGGTCTGACACTATTGGAGGAGAAAAAGAACTTTGACTAGTTTGGATTATACCATCCTCTAGCATTTCTACAACCATGCATTTAATTTCACTCTTTTGGGAATGGGGATATCTGTAAGGCTTGATGTTTGGAGGAACACTTCTTGTAATAAAGTGAATAGCATTATCATAATCATGAATTGGTGGGAGGCCTTTGGGATTATCAAACATAATTGAATGATTGTCTCATACGTTTTGGAGATGTAGATAAATATATGACTTCAATGTTTGAACCTATTGTGAGCATAATTGTGCAATTACACCCTGATTTTATTTCTTAAAAAGGTTTGTAATACTATTAATGTTGATTATCTTCCCTAGTTTGACTCTAATACCCCTTAATTCAACTTATTTTCTTTCCCAAAAAAAATTCAAGAAATTTCTTGAAAATAGAATGTTATTGTCCCCAAAGATTGTAACAATTAGATTCCTAGTACAACATCAACACCACCCATTCGAATGGAAAGAATTGGACTATTCAATACATATTATTCCATGACTACTGGTGAGCTCCAATATTGCAGTAATAATGTTGCAACTCCTGGGGCTTCCTTCTTTACTTTTATCAACTCGGTATTTTGTAAAAAACTTGTAAGCAATGGTGATGTATGCACAAGTACTAGCTCTTATTGCAGTCTGTCACTTGATCAGCTGCCACAAGTTCGCTAGGAGCTTGAGCCAAATTCTATGAGTTCTCAGAAGAAGTTTTAACTGTGATGAAAGGAAGCTACCTCTACAGGGGCTATTCTACTTGCAAAAAAGAAAGAAAACTGGAATGAAACACAAAACCTAGGAAACCCTAGTTGTGCAAGAAAAGAGATGAAAAATACTGAAATGGGTGCCATTAACTACTGAAAAGGTAAATTGCTATTATTCAATCTACTTTTGAAGAGAAATGAGAAGAAATCATCTTTTTCTACTTTTGATTATTTTTATGTGGAATTATTATGCTTATGATTTGATTGGTTGTGACTATGCAAAGGTTTGGAGGCAAAGGAAGATGGAGTTGGCTTTTACAGATGATGAGGAAGTTGTGGAGAGGTCCTAAGAAGCCCCTAGTACCATTCTAAAGACTTCCATTGTGATCAGAATTCAAAAAAGCACTCACAGGAAATTCTACAGGAGGCTACAGGGGATCTACAGGAGGTTGTATAGGAGGATCTACAGGAGGAGGCCAAAAGTGGTTTTGGGAGTTTCAAAGGTGGAAAAATGATGGGAAAGGGGAATTGAAAGCTGGATGAAGGTGTTGAGGGGTCTAGAACTTGTCAAGGAAGGTCAGGGATAAATGAGATGGTTGGATTTGTTCAAAGGGAAAAAGAGCAACTTTATGGAAAAACGCAAAAATTAGGGCAGATTGGCGAAATGTGGCGAATGAGTGGGGAAATATTGGAGAAGTGAGTTGGTGTTGGATGTTTAATGAAGGGATCTTGAGCTGGAACATTCTACAAGAGAGCTGCACACTTACTTCTCAAAATTGACTAAAGCAAGAACCAAAAAACAAAGTTTTGTCTATTTTAACCTAAATTCTAACCTAAAACCAGAAAAATGTTGAACAGTACTTTATGAATAGAAATCATGCAAGAAAGCCATGGAAAATGAATAGGAAATGATCTAAGCATGTGAATCCAAACTAATATCAACTTCTCCAACTCGGAATATCACACTAGCTGCATTGGAAGAGCAAAAATTGTGTTTTTGGTGGCAGCAGTAGTGCCTTGACCTCAAATCATGGTCCGAAGGAGGGAGAAAGGAGATCAAGACCTGCTATTGGCCTTTTTGGATATTTTCCTATTATAGCAGCAAACTACATAAGTAACTTGAACCAAAAACAAATAGTCTAACCATCAAAAGCAACCTAATCCAATAAAGTAAAGTGAGTATATGCAGCAGAAATTAACTCATGAATAGAATAAAAAACATACAAGTACACAAAGGAGGTGTTGGGAAACTTGGGTTGGGCCCTAACCCAAGAGCTTCAGCCCTCTAGAAAAAAATTAGTGCTGGCTCAAAAACTTTATCAAAAATAGCAATTACATCACATAAAAACTGTGTCAAAAAGAGCTCAAAAGTGGGTTTAGTACAATGCTACACCAAAGTGTGAAAATAGACTAAGAAATGGGTGACCTACTGAGGCTTGAAGCCTTCTTATTTATACAAGTGTGGACTCCCAATAGTCCTCCTAAACTTAAGGAACTCAGCTGCCTAGAAATGAAGATAACAACAACCCTACTTGACTTGCTCGGCTACCCCCTTGGAATCATCAATGTGGGCCTGTGTACTCCGAGCTGCTGGTGGAGAATTCGAGGAAAGGGTAATTAATGAAGAAGACACCCATCCTACAAGTTATCTGCCATGTTTCCATGAGTTTGGCTGCCATTTGCTCATGATTTCCTTGTCTTTGTCCAAAATTGTCCCAAAAAATCTGCAATAAACATCCATTAGACTACATGGCAAAGTGACTATCTCCATTCAATCTATTGACATAAATATATTTAAAAACATGCACAAAACTATTGAGAATGGTGGATTGAATGAAAATAATAAGTATAATGAGCCGATTTAGTTACCCATTCCTGGGGCTCATCAGTTACCTTGATATTATGGCTCTTTCTAGAGAAATTTATAGTTCCTCTGTTTGCAACCATCACTTGATAGTCTAGAGTTGTATATGGAAATCATTTCAATTCCTTGGCTATCTTACAATGAATAAAATTATGAGTAATACCCAAATCAATAAACATTATTACCTTTTTCTTCTTGATATATTATTCTATCCTTAGGGTTTTAGGAGTGGTAATTCCCAACAATTTATTACAAGATATCATCAGATTCATTTCTTCTTTTTCTGGGGTTGGTTCATGGTCTATCCTCTTCTTTGGATCCTTCTTGTTCCTTTCCTTCCTTCTCTTCACAATATATGTAAAATAGTTTCTTCTCAACACATTTATGACCTCTAGTGTATTTTCTATCACATCTGCAACAAATCCCATTTCTCATTTTTCCTCTAATTATTGTGGTGTCAACCTTGTAGGTTGTGGAAGGCTAGTAGGAGTAGCACTTCCATATTTATAGTTGCAAGTGGTAGGCTTAATTGTTGGCATAATTTTTCCTTTAACTTTTCTTGCTACCTTGAAAGCCTTCTCTATGAATCAAGTTCCCAAAGGTGAACGCCATGTTGGATATTATCCTCTAAAGTCATTATGAAAATATCAATCCTATGCTCTTCTAGAATATCATCTATGTGGATACTCAATCTTTCGATGTCCTCAATGTTCTCTGCCATTGAACCCTTTTGTTTAAGATTTATTAAGTGGATTAATAAGCCATTTCTCTTTGTATTCTCATAATGCACTACAAATTATTCTAAAAAAATTCCAAGTGACAATTGATTTACGAGAGCAAATCCATCAATACCACACAAACTGATTTTGTTCAAAATATAAAGCTACAATTCATACCTTTAGTATGTTCAACACATCAAATAGATCAAAGAATTTCTCCATATGTGATATCCATGTTATCAGATCATTGACTTAAAAATTCCTAATATCGATCTTCAGAATGTAGTTAGTCTTCAATCTAAAGTTAAAGTATTTAAAATCATGATTAACATTCCCATTGTTTTAATCATGGGTTTCATAGAGTACCTTGTCACAAATAGGAAGAATTTGTTGTAGAAACTTTCTCAAACCATCCTTCAAACCTTCCATTTCTCTTATTTTTTATTCTAAACCATCCATCTTAACATTCATCATCACTTCCAATTCATTTTTGTTTACTCTTTATGAGAGAGAATTAGTTGCACTTGGTCTTCTAATCTTGATGTATCATGTTGCATTTCTTCCTCTTCTTCATGCCTCATATTAGAGCTTTCTGGTTTCTTACTGGGTTTGTCCATTTTTATTTTCAGACATATTGGAATAAATTAATGATATCTATGTTTGAGAATGAATTCTGGAGTATTTAAAAACCTTAACTTCTTCACACCATATCTTAGAAACTAAAGCAAACCAAGACCTTATTTTTTTACAAGAATTTCACCAAGAGTTATTCTCCATGTGGTCAAAATTTAAATGTTTTAACCTTTATAGAAATAAGTTATAATGAAACTTCTATGATGGCATGTTTGAAATAGTGAAACCCTAGAATCCAAAGCTTTGATACCAAATGTTATCAAACCAGATAAAAAAAACTAAAGAAATCATAGATTAACAGCTTCAAAATTACACTCTTCCAGAGGGAAACCTCCTTTACATCACATAAATTAATAATTCTTGCATTATAGAAAAGAAAAGACCCCATCGGTATATATACGAGTTTAAGGGGTCACCATATAATAAGAGCTTACATAACAATAATAATGTAAGGGCATAACAATAACAATAGTGGGCTTCTATGGGGCACAACAATAAAAATATTGGGACTACATGGTTATAATGATAACAATAGAAGGACACACTAACAATAAAAATAAGGGGACTACACTACTATTATAAGGTCATAACAATAGATATGTTTATTTGCATCTAATAAATAGACATAACGGGCCAAGAGGCTAGCCTTGGAATAATTGTAGGACATCTCCTTCCGTACTTCATTACAAATGTCCTCAATTATGGCACTTTATAGAAATCATCCTCAATACATCACATCACCTTTGAAAGGACCATAAAAGCTTCTATACTAGAGGACCACATAGGGCACTAACAATAGGTTCTCAAACTATTAAAGAAAAACTTGCTTATAACAAAAAATACGATGAAACAACTAGTGGGTAAACATTGCAATGAAATGGAATTTTATGTGGGTATTGGGAATTTATAAGACTACAACCATATAATTATATGTCCCTCAAACAAAAAAAAAAGGATAATAAATTAGCCCCAGAGTATTATCCTACTATAAGACATTGTAGCATATTGGAACTATGCTTTAAAATTTGAGTTGCCTCCATCTTCATGTGTATGTCTAGTATTTCGTGTTTCCTACTTAAAGTAACACCCTTAGGATGACCCTTGTGTGTGATGTACATGTCAAATATAAGTTGGAGAGCCAAGGAATACTTTTGGGCCAATGTGCTGAAGTACATATCATTTTTAGGCATGTGTGCTTGTTTTTATATTTTAGAGGCCAAAGAGCCTAGTTTTGTAAATATGAAATTAGATGCATATTAATAAAATACATCATTATTATAGTTCAAGTTAGACAAGAGAGTATGGGTGATAAGACTCGCTGATTGTAAAAAGGGAGCCAAATGTTAAGTGCTAAAGGGCTTAATCCTAGTTAGCTAAGTGATTATTAAAATAAGCCTAAGTGAAATGAGCACATTGTTTATCCTAACACCATATAAAGTGACTTTAGAATATGTCATGTGTCAAAAGGCAAACATGCATATAAAAGAAAAGGGTGTTAGTGTCATTGCTAAAAATCGTATTACATTATTCTACCTATGGGAAGGATGAAAGTCCAAGGAAGGGGAGAAGAGAGATCCTATGACATGTGATACCTTAGCAAAAATCGTTGTTGGATTTGGGGGAACATGATAAATTTCACTAGTATGAGGCTATATAGTTACCTAGAAACCTAGAGGGTACTTGGAGTTCCTAGTAAAACCATGTGGTTTTGAAATTTCCATGTTGAGGTGAGTTGGATACCCTAGAATGGTAATTGCACAACTAGATGGACAATGAGTGCAAATAAGGGTGCACATACTAAGGCTGCATGGCTAATGGGGAATGTGAGACCATTGGTAGGAAGTTTTTGTATTCGTACATTGGCTTGGTTATATCTACTACTAGTTATGTACTTAGTTTTAGGTAAGTCATTGAGCTTGTGGATTTAAAGCCACAACTCGAGTGTATCCTTCTACTGAGAGAATATGATCAAGGTGGTGTATGATTAGGGAGAATGAATGAGTTATATAGTTATTTGATGCCTCTTTTCAAATATGTAATTTTAATATGTATTTAAATGGTCCCTGTTGTGACCATTTAAATACATATTTGAAAAGAGGCATTATAAAAAAAACAATGTCGATTTATATATATCTATTATATATATATATATATATTATTATATATATAATATTAATATTATATATATATATATATATATAATATTATTATATATATATATTATAAATATATATATATATAATATAATATATATATATAGTCTACTTGTTTTGGCATTATACATGTCCTTTGCATAAAATATTTGAATGAAAAAGTTTAGTAGAATCAATGTGATATTACAGGATGAACATAATTGCAATGTATTTTCGATGAGTTTGAGGGAAACTTAGGGGTTTCCATATACCTTCCCATTCTAGTAGGCACCAATATAGAAAATTATAGGACAAAGTGATATCAATGCCTAGGTTTCTACAATGGGACTTATACACGCTAAAGTGAGAAGATATAGGTGAAATGATTGAAAAAATTGTAAACTATTTGAACAAATGTCCAAAATGAGATATGGTTACTAGAACTACACAATTGTAGGATATACCCAAAATAGGAAATGTAGGGCTTTAGGTTTGAATTCGAGACTTGTAGGGGCCAAAGAAAGAGTCCAATAGGGAAATTATTAGTAGTTTTGCGTATTGTATGATAGAAAATTCTCAAAGAAAAGTGGGAAT
The DNA here is from genome assembly GCA_000404065.3 of Pinus taeda. Lineage (NCBI taxonomy): Eukaryota > Viridiplantae > Streptophyta > Pinopsida > Pinales > Pinaceae > Pinus > Pinus taeda. Next base: position 45,900 of record APFE031005988.1, on the reverse strand, counting down.
TTAGAGTTTTCATATCAATTGTTTAACCAAGTTCATAAATGTGATTTTATCTTGTGAGTTAGTCGTAACGAGGGTTCAAAGCCACATGCTCATTAACATAGTTCATAGGTTTGAATTTTCAAGGTAGTAACAACCTTTTTGTTTCTTCCTAATCATACCATGGATTGGCCCAAAAATCATATACATGATGTTTGGTCCTCCATCCCCTCCATCCAATTATTCATTGGATAATATCGGGGTGGGGAGGAGGGGAGGAGGTTAAGAATAGGAAGTATATAGCTCACAATTAGAACCACGCCAACACCCCACCCCCCCCACTCCCAACTATTCTAAAACAATTAGGGAATGCCCATAAAACATATTTTTCAATGCCTATGGTAATTTTAGTAAGCACTATGGTGTCAAACTAATAGGGTGATGTGATAGATGAATTGGAGATTAGTAAGCTAGATGATAGAGTAGACACATGGCTACACTAGCTAACGTGATAACTAATAGGATAAGTTATAGGATCATGGTTTGGAAATCACATGGCTAGGTGACATGGAAGGTGAAATCATCAATGAGATGGAAGATGAAGTGGGGATTAGGTGGGGATTGAGAGGTAGCGGTAGTATTTGCATGTGTTCCAAGTGTATGAGTAAATACATGCAACTCAGTTCATGCCCTATAAGGAGTGAGGAATATATAAGTGCATATGGATATTCACCAAAAGGATAGAGGACATGGTGTAATTTGGTATAACTATTGAGAGTTAAAAGATAAATTTACATGTCATTTTGAGCTAATTAGAGTTGTAAGTCAATGGAAAGGTATATAAATTTTCTCATATTTTGCTAATATTTTGGGTTATTAACCTACAGGGAATTTTATAGGACCTAGTAACATTTCCAAGTAGAAAAAACTCATGATGACTATGTGTATTATTACTAGGTAGAGTTTTCTTAGCAAGAATGAAACACCTTCTAGAAATATTTCCACTAACATATTAGTATCAAAGAATGAAGTTATTATGAGGGAGTTATGATTGAAACAATACAAGGGTAAAATGAGGCATCAATTTACTTCTAGGACATGTAAATTTGTAAAACCATATTATATTAAGACAAAAGAGTAGTAAATAGAAAGTTGTTACACATAATAACATGTTGGTGGAGTCATATTTGAAATTTGGTTCTATAAAATTCTACGAAATTAGCAAAAATTTCTTCTAGAACAATACGGAAATTTGAGTAAAATTGGCCAAAATTTTGGTAAAACGAGTAGCTATTTTAAATATATCAAGGGTTAGAATACATTCATTAACCCATACTTTGGATTTGGAATAAACTAGTTCTGAAGAAATACAAATAATTTTTCTAGTGGCCCACAAGAGCAGAGTTACATTGAGGACCAAAAGTATGGCAGATGCACAAAGGACCGAGAGTCATGAAGATGTCAAAGGTATTACGTTAGCATGGGTAATGGTAAGATAGAATAAAATGGGTATGGAAGAGTTTTTTATTTTAGGGAAAAGTCTACATGCTTACTAGTAGTAAAGACATTAGAAATTCACATAGCAAAGCACATAAGTAAAGAGAGGAAGAAGAGAAACAAGTAGTGGAGAACTAATGGAAGCACACCTTTTATTATATCCCTTAAAAACCAATCAAAATTGATAAACTAATGCATTCACGTGTATTAATAACATGTTGAGAGAGTTACAATAGTTTAATTTTTTACTGTACTTAGGTTAATCCATCTTAGTCATCGAGTTAACAAGCTTGTCGACTGACTCACATTGTGCTTATTACGACTTGATTGGGTTAATCAACTAAGTTAACTAGCCCATCCAACATCTCCATGACCCTCAATGCATTATTTGGCTTGAAGAATGGGAGATTGGAGTGACACAAAATGTATAAAATTTGTTACACCAAAATTATTATGACTTATAGAATTATATATTCATTTGTTGGCTCTTTGAGAGCTAAATAATTTACAAAATTTTGATACAAAATAGATTATGATGTAAGGTAGAAAGTAAAACATGAAATAATGCAAAAGTTTTGGTTCTTCTTCGACATATACTTTTGGAGGCTCATTCAAAGCTTCATGAAATGGTTATGTTAATTGATGCACTCTTGATCCACTTCAACTTCATGAGATTGTTGTTATGAAGTTGCAAAACATGTTCAAACATTAGGTTCAAAGAACTGATGGGTAGGAGGTGATGGTTGTGGAGGCAATGAATCAATTAGGAGTGGTGGTGACATGTTTATGAAGGAAATTTGATAAATAACTGGTGCTAATATTAGGATATGTTCATTAATGATTAACCATTGCTAGATTGGTAGCCTTGCTTGAGAACTCAATTCTTTAAGATCTACCAGAAACTGAACACTTTCTTCTAATGGATTATCCTCTAATAATATTTAGTTAAAATGATTTTCCTGTTTGAGATTCTACAACTAATTACTTATTTCTTGTAAAACTATGAAGCATTGTTTCATTCCATCTGTGTTTTTTTCCATTCTTTAAGCCACTCGTTCTCACTCCGCATCAATTGTGTGTAAATTTCACTTTCCTACTCTATGTTATTTTCCAATGCCTACTTTTCTCTTGGTTTTGAAACATTTGTCGTGGACAAGTCATGAATAAGAATTTATTATGTTTTCATGCGACCATGTGTTCATGCTAGATAGATGGGCCATTTGTTTAGCATGGTAGTAAAGGTAGCTCCTATGTCGAGTGTGTGCTCTTCTTTCATGGTTATTAGGAATTCATGATGAGTCTTTTGAATTATTTTTGTCAACTCTTTGCTTCTTTCTACTGCGGTTTTTAACTATAACTCAGTTACTTCTTCACTTAGTTGCTCATTCTTATTAATCAACTGATGTACTAATTGTTGAAAGGTAATGTGATGATCATTAACTTTGGTTGTGATATCGATGTTATATTTTTCTACTTCTTAGCGTTGAAAATCCAACCAAATATCCCCTTCTCATTATTGTCTTCTTTACAGTTTATTGGTGTCTATTTTCCTCCTTTTCAATTACAATTTTTTGCCTTTTATAGAAAATTATAGAAATTCAAAGATATTCCAATCACTAGCAAAGTTTAGGTATAAATACTTGTTGTGAATGTTAATAAGTTCCTTTTTGGCTTGAGTGCCTGATATGCTTGTTGAATTGCGGTCATATGATGATATACAGGTGAGGTAGGCATAATGATTGGTGGATCAATTGATGGAAGATCAATCATCATAATTTTTGTTTACATGTTGGCACAACTGACGTATCCTAGGTCTTCTCATTATGTGTTCTAACTGTCATCGAACATAGTACACTCTCATGAATTTTCGTATGAATTATCTTGATCTCATAGACTTTGACTTGGTTAAGGGTACTCATGTATAATACATGTCAAAGAAGCAGGGGGTGTATCCTTAGTAAATCCCATTAATTTGAGTATGTTTCTATTTACTTGTAGCCTCATCCATCTAGCTTTGCTCATAGGAAGAAATATCATTCCGTTCTTGTGTAGAAGTGTCATTTTTCTCTTGAGTAGAAGAACCATTTTGCACAAAACTATGTCCCACTAAAGCCTGATAAATTTCTTGAATATTTTGTTAGATATTTTTCATAAATACTTCCTTATAATTTCCAACTACTTGTAATATTTATTTATTTTTTATATTCTGAATAAGGCTACTTCGATATTAATACAAAATATTTTACACCGAGGCCATGACCTCTTAGAGCTGGCCCAAAATTGCGGCATGATTACAAGCAAAGCATATTTGTTTGCCGAAGTCTAGTAGAGTATTGCCTTCAGGAACTGTGGAGGGTCTATTCATGAGTGAGGCAAAAATACAGAAAACCCATAGATGTACTTGGAATTGAGAGTTAAACCGGGACTATACAACAACCAAAACTTGGGATTGAGAAATAAACCAGAGCTATACGACAACCCAGACAGTAAAACTAGACCTGGTGGCTGTGACCAACTACACAACCACCCATAACTAAAAACAGAGGTGACTATGACTGCAACCAAAATTGGAAATTAAAGGCTGGCAGAATGCCCCTTTTGTATGAAAAACTAGCAGTATGAGCTAATGCATTTGTAAACATATCTAGGATAGTGATGAGTGAACCTTCTCGAGCTGGCAGAAATCCAAGAAAACCAGAAGGAACCAACCTGCTTAAGCATCGAGAGAGGGATCAGGCAACTCCTCGGTGATGCGGCATCCATATTTGTAATCATCGTCATCATCAAAGGAGCTCACCTGAAGCTTCATGCTTTGAGGAGATTTGCCTTTACTGAAGCCTAAAAATTTGCTCTGATTGAGGTTTGTCTGAATGGGCATGGTTTGTCCTCCACCAGCCTGTCCAAAGTCGCTCTGAGGGAACCAGCCCCTTGACCTGAATTGAGCTCGCTTAGCTTGATGGTAACCGTGGCCATAAAGGAAGAAGTGCCATGACTGCAGGGGAAATGCAACCGAGCAGCGTTAGTCATGGATTGCAAGGAGCTCGGTGTTGTTATTTGTAATCCTCTGCCCCTACCCCAGCCACTTCGAGTAGCAGGTACCTGTCTGAGAGTAGGTCCTGGCCGAAGATTGAAGAGTTTGTCGGGGAGGAGGCGACCTAGTGCCCAATTTTCCAGCGCGAGCTACCCCTTTTGTAACTCATATGGTGTCGCAATTTCGGCATAGCTGGAGGGGCGGAATAATCTCGGCTTCGTGGAAGACGAAGGAAGCAGAGAAGTAAGAAAACTAACTTGGCTTCAGAGCTCAGGACATCGAGCGGGAGGTGAACTAAAGAGTTGGGGAAACAGATGATGGTTTGAAGGCCAAGCCAGAAGCTCTGCCGGCAAATCAAAGCATGGTTTACTTTTGAGAGAGGCCGAAAACGATCCGCTGCAACTGAAATGGAGGAGGAGTTAGAGCGAAGAGGATAAACGCGATTATGGCGAGTTTATAGCACCATGATCAAGAAATTGACCGGCGTAGATGGATGTATTGGCATCATTAAAGTCTCATTAAGCTGGAGCAGAGGCGGAGTTATGACCAGAGCCGCGTGAGGATGTGTGGCATTGAAGATCAACCAGGCACTCATCCAGACTGCTGGCCACGTGCCTATGTTGCCATCAAACACCCAGATCTGGGAGGGATAGATCTTGTTGCACCAGAAGAGAAATCGCTTCTGAGTTGTGAATCATTGGAACAATTCAACGGACCATAGAAGAAGGGGAGTTGTTGATCGGCCCCTTGATTAGCCAATCTATCTGCAACCTTGTTAGCTGTTCACCGGATGTGCTTGAAGGAGATGCTACAAGGGGTTTTGAGCCATTCTTCGATTTGTTCCAATATACTGAGAAGCTTCCAACTCGAAGCTATCTTTGCAACTGAGGATCCTGATTGTATCTGGATGGCAACTTCTATGAATCCCGTTCAACCTCTAAAGGGAATACGTTCTCTGTTTCTGGTGCACATAATCCCTGCCATAAACCTTCAATCTCAGCTGTGTTGTTGGTGTCTTGACCTATCGAACCATGATACATATGCAAAACATAAATCTCAGTGTTCCTTATGATGCCCCCATATCTGGCCGGCCCAAGATTGCCGTTAGTTGCTATGTTGAAGTTCAACTTGTCGGGATGGATGATTGGTGGAGACCAAGAGTGTGCAGACTCAGAGTGGATAGAATTATTGGCCTTGATGATATCTATGGAGGTCAGATCTAAATTCCAGTTGGCAACAATGAGTTGTTCCTGAGGGGAGACTGGCATGTCTGAGTCTTGCCATTGACTGAGAGCTAGAGTTTCTTGAAGATTCTGCTTGAGTAGAAGCCAAAGAGTGTCCAGCGGTGAACTGTGATTTTTGAAGCTCCTGTTGTTTCTTTCATATTATCCAATAAACAAACCTCGGCAAAAGGTTCTAGAGAGCGTTGAGAAAGGGACTTTGGAAGGGCTTCTCAAGCCATGTTCTGATAATGTTGACGATATTTCCTTCTCTTCTGCTTGTTCTTCTATTACACTGTGTTGTTCTCTCCCACATTTGAGCTACTAGAGGGCAAGTGTCCAAGAGATGATTAGTGTCCTCTGAGTGAAGATTGCAATTGGAGCATATAGAAGGCCCGATAAATCCTCGCTTTTGTAAGTTATCCCATGTGAGGATCCTTTTTTTGCTGAGAAGACAAAGGAATGTGGAGACCTTAGGCCATATTTTTTGTTGCCAGACTTGATCCTAAAGTTGATCTTTTATTATTTGAATGGGTTGATGAAGGATTTGATATGCTTCCTTGGTAGTGAACATACACTTGGTAGTATAACCCCATCTCAAGCGGTATTTTTGATCAGAGAGCTTGATTTTCCTGAGATTGAGCTCTTGATCAATCTCTTCATAGGTTTCCTCCTGCCAAGTGTTTTCCAGATTCCATTGATGAAAGCTTTGGGGAGATTGCTCCTGCCAGAATTTTTGAACATGGATTTGAGCATTTTGCTACATGGTTTCTTGCCACTTGGGTTTGTTAAAGAGAGAGGCAAGTTTGGGAAGTTGTTTCCAGGAATATTCCCAAAATATCGCAGTGGTGCCTGAGTGAATTTCCCAGAAACTGTGTGCTTGAACAAAAGCACTATGTGTCTTGGCAACATTCCAAATTAGCGAGCCAGGAGTGGTTGGGATGAAATGGATTAACTCCTCTTTTGAACTTCCTGGAGCATATTTGGCCTACCAGAGATGACCCCAAGGAGTGTGCGGTTTAGAGATCCAATTCCACCATATGCGCACCCCCATGATGTTGTTGCTGTGTAGGGGATTTGTCAGGCCTAGTCCCCCTGCCGATTTCGAAAGACAAACTTCCGTCCATTTGACCAGAGCCCATTTTGTATTGTGGCCTAATGAGCCCCAAAGGAAATTTCTTTGTAGATTGCGAATATTCCTGAGAACCCATTTGGGGGCAGCTAAAATTGAGAACAGATATAGAGGCATGGCTTGAAGAACTGATTTGATGAGGATGATCCTGCTGGCAATGTTGAGGGAGCGGAAAGTCCAGGAAGACAGCCTGGTTTCTAAGTTGCTAAGGAGGGTCCTCCAAGAGGCATATTTCATAGCAAAGTCAAACAGGGGAGCTCCCAGATATTTTTACAGAAGCTTGGCTATAGAAAAACCCAAAATCCTGGCTATTTTCCTCTGAGTGATAATGGGAGTGTGGAAGAAAAAGAGTTGGGATTTGGAGGCATTGATGGTAGTACCAGAGGCTTCAAAAAAAATATTGAGTAGGAATTTGAAGGCGAAGGCTTCTTGTACAAAAGGGTGACCAAAAAGCATATTATCATTGACAAACTATTGGTGACTGATAGGGGACTTGCCATGTAATGAAATGCCCTTTAAGGAATGTGAAGAAGAGGCAGAATGAAGAAGGCAGCTTAGCCCCTCAGCCATGAGAACAAAAATGAAAGGGGAAAGAGGATCTCCTTGACGAATACCCCGGGAAGGTTGAAAAGGAGGGGAGGGGGATCCATTGAGAAGGATGGAGAAGCAGGGGGAGGAAATGAGATTCATTATCCATCGAGTCTAGGTAGCATTGAAACCGAATGCTAGCAAGATGTGTTTGATATAAGTCGAGCTGAGTTTATCGAAAGCTTTGGAAAGATCTAGTTTGAGAATCATACCTGGTTTTTTAAATATCTTGAGTGAGTGGATCACTTCGTGGGAGAGAATGATGCCATCTAAAATCTGGCACCATTCTACATATCCTGTCTGCTCTGGCGAGATAAGAAGATGGAGAAGAGGTTTGAGTCTATTTTCCACTACTTTAGATATAAGTTTATAGATGACATTACATAATGAAATTGGTCTATATTTGTCAGGAGCCTTGGATTCTTCCTCTTTAGGAACAAGTGCTATGAAGGTCGTGTTTAGGGAAGGAAGAACCCAATGCATTGACTGAGATTCATCCACTAGCTCCCAGACATCTGTTTTAATAAGCTCCCAGAAAACATGAAAGAAGTTGGCTGTGAATCCGTCAGGACCAGGCACCTTACCATCCTTTAGTTGGGCCATTGCCTCCTCCACTTCCTACAAGGAGATAGGTTGGAGAAGCCTATTGTTGTGGTCCTCATTAATGATTTTAGGAATGTGCTGCACTGTATTTTGTATGGCTTGATTTCTACTACCCGACGGTTCTCTAAGAGTGTCCTAAAAGTATTCTTGGAATTCCTGTACAATGTCTTCATGCATCTCCAAGTGCTCCCCTTGTTGATTGTTGATGAAGGCGATGTTATTGTGCATTCTCCTTTGAATGGTTGACCTCTGAAAGAACTTAGTATTTTTCTCCCTGTCCCTGAGCCATCTGATCCTGCATTTTTGTTGCCAGAGAGTCTATTCTTGCTGCCTGCGTGTTTCAATCTAGCTTAGGAGAATCTGTTCTTGTAGTGCATATTCCTCCTTTCGACCCTCTAATATGGTACATTGTTGCAGTGCATACATTTGTTGCTCCATCGCTTTCCTTTGATCGAATATATTGCCAAACTGAGTGGGATTCTAGGTTTTCAGCACTTGCTTGAGATGCTTTAACTTTTGTTGAAATTGAAACATCTTGGCTCCTGGAGGGGGAATGAAGGATTTCCAGGTAGCTGTTACCACATATTTGAAGTTAGGATGGGAGAACCAGAAGGATTTGGAGCGGAATGGTTTTCTGCTCTTTGACTTTGGACGTGACCATTGAAGCATTATGGGCCAGTGATCTGAGCCTGCTTGAGGTAGTATGGAAGCGTGGAAATCTCCGCCTAGATGGATGGAATTATCTGATAGGAGGAAATGATCAAGTCTGGAGGCTATGTGCTGAGATCCTCTTCATTTGTTGGTCCAAGTAAACATACCATTTGAGGTCTGAAGATCCATGAGCTGATTTCTTGATATGAAGTCTTTGAAGCCAATTCTGTCTCCTTCCAGTCTTGCTCAGCCTCCATATTTTTCCTCCAGCATTGTAGTAATGTTGTAGTCTCCACCACTTATCCATAGGGGATGGCTTCTGCCAGCGTTGAGAGCTGTGAGAGAGTTCAACAAATGCAAATTTTTTTGAAGATCTTGAGGAAAATACACATTAGTGAGAAGACCATGGATATTGGTACCTATGAGGTGGAAGGTAGCTGAAATGAAGAAGTGAGAGGCATGGAAATATTGAAGGGAGAGGATTTGAGGGTTCCATAAGATTGCCAACCCTCCAGAAGTGCCTGATGCATCCACAGAGACTGAACGACAACCTGTCCAGACTTTGCTTAGAATTTTCTCCAGTGCAGTGCTATTGCCTTTGGTTTCTTGTAGAAAGACTAGTGATGGCCTTTCTTGCTGAATCATGTTCTTTAGCATTCTATGTTTTGTAGGGATGTTAAGACCTCGCACATTCCATGAGTTTAACTTCATGAGTAACCATGGGGAAGAGCTTTATAGAACTTGGTCAGCTTGGGGAATTCTCCAGAATCCACCAGCATTTCTCCAATAATGATAGTCCTTTGCAAATCTATTTTGCGCCCTCGCTTTTTTGTGTCTTTCAAGATTTTTTTACCATCCCAAGGGCTACCTGCTTGAATGCCGAGATATTTATTTTGTTGTGCTTTGATCAACACTCCTTCAACTCTTTTGATATCCCTTGGAGGAATTTCACTGAAATATTTCTATCGACACGCTGCTTCCAATTTGAGTAGGTCCAGACCTACTAGATCTTCACCTTCTGGTCCTTCTTCCATGAGTGATAGTTTGTCCTGTTCCTCCTCATCTGACCTTTGATTGTTGTTATGGGCTAGAGAAGTGTCAACCTCCATAGCGGAGGATTGTATCGTTGTTTTTCAGGCGAAATTTTTGTTAGTAGAGGTTGAAGTCATAGTTCTGATATGAGTGGACTTAGAAGGCGTAGTTGAAGGATGTGGGGGAGGCACAGGGGTGGAGGGGGAGGTATCTAAAGATGGGAAGAGAGTATGATCCTTCGTGAAGGATGGAGAAGACAATATTCTAAATCTGTTTCGAGATTTAGGTTTCTTGGGACTTTCTAGAGCTGCTGGAGGTTTCTTGGTATGCTTTCTATGGTTAGGAACTCTCGTGAATCCTTCAGCGTCTTTACTTGTCTCTGATGTGGATGCTTTCGACTGAAGATTCAGAGGGAAGTCCTTGAAAAGATGGCCATGCTCATGGAACTTTCTGCAACGAAAAGGTATGTGCTCATAGTCTATAGTTTGTTCCCATTCATAATCATCATGAAATAAACTTACCAATTCCGTGTGTTCTTTGGCTAGATGCATGTGAACACAGATCCTTGCATAGGAGGTGTATCTACGGTATTTGGTTTCCTCAGCTACTTTGATGAAAGCTCCTAGGTTGTTGCCAATGTCCTTTAATGTCTCTTCATTCCAATATTCCACTGGAAGAGAATACAGGCGTATCCAAACTGGATCCCAGGAGAAGTCCTCTTTGTTTGGATCGAACCTTGCTTTCCATTCTCGAAGATATAAGCCTGCAGAGTTGAAGAAGTATGGCCCTCCTTCGAATATTCAAGTTTTGTCTTCTATCTAATTGAAGATAGCAGTGAAAAAACCTTTGGGTCCTAGCTTCAGAGTGACTTGACCCTTAGGTTTCAATTTGGAGGCTATCTAGCCATGCAAGGCTTTTTATGTTGGCCAGAATCCGAGGAACTTGCCTATGAGTGCATGATCACTCATGAATTGGATTTGAGAATTGATTCGATCACTGGGAAGATCTATTTTTATTCTCTCTGCAGACTTAGGAATGCATGTTGCAGAGAATGCTTTTGGCCATGATGTCGAGATGTTATGGTCTATTCCTTTGTCTTTGGCTGGTGTCTGACCTGTAGCAGCTTTTCCGTTGTTGTTTTTATCAGGATCTGAATGAGGGCCATCAGTTGGGTCAGGGGCATGACCGACTGGTGCTTCTGCATTGACTGACTTGTCAGGAGAGGGATCTGATGTGAGAGGGGGGGCAAAGCCAATCCTTTCGGATGGCATGACCATGGTGAGGAGATCAGCAGCATCGTAGGTCAGAGAAGCCGAGGACATAAAGGGGAGGGGCGGCGGGATTTTTTTTCCGGAAACTCTAACAGGGGCAACATCGATCGAAAATTTTTCAACCCTAGTTGAGTTAAACTGTATGATCACTCAATTACTTGTAAGATGTTAGCTTAAACTGTTGATTACGGATTTTTTGTCTTTTTATTCTTTTTGACCACTTTATCTTTTTCTTTAACAAATTCTACGACTTCTCAGACAACTCCATAATTTTTTGTTGCTGTTATGGGTTTTATTAATGAATTTTGGATAATACCTCTTCTCACTAAATTCCTTCATAGGAAGTTGAGGTGGTCTTTGGAGTTCGTGACTCCTTTCTACTAGACTTCTGTGACAATTCTACTAGAGGAACTGATAGGACAATCTTGAAAGGCTGTAAGTAAAATGCAACTAATTTATCCTTCTCCAACTCTACATTAGAGAGTAGGGTAATGATATATTCATATTGCTCTATGACCTTAGGGGGAATATGAAACATTGTATTCAACTGTCAATGCAAATCATCAAAAAAAATTCGATAAAAGTTGGGTAGGGTAGCTCTTGAAGGTCTACCTCTACGGTATTATTATACCAAAATCTTGTAACATCTAAACAAAAAGTGTATATGACAATGTTTAACGTACATGTTGCATAAATCTTTGCTTGTTGTAGGATGAGATAATGTGTAACAACCAATTTTTAAACAACTCACGAGAGCACATAGATGAGGTTTTCCGGACCAACCATGTGGGAAAATTTTAAAATTATTCATCAGAAACATAACCCCCCTAGTGAAGTATGTATCTCCAATTGATAGGCTAAACTTCATAGCTATCCAAATAAGAAATTAAGGAAAGTTAATATACTTACCCAAATTTGGCACTCTTGAAAATTTGTATTGATCAGTCACACAACATATTCTAGAGCTTGTTATCTCACCATTTCCTTCTAGCATGTTTAATTTAACATATAATGCTTAAACAACAAGTGTAAGTCAATGGGATACAATCATACTAGTCCATCTCACCAGAGGATCCTAAACCTGAGTAATCACTAAACCTCTTGAGTTCTTTCCTGACAACCTGCTAGTGAATTTTGTAACCCACTTGTTACTGTCGGCCATGTTGGGTACCCTCTCTCATTTATATGGAAATATGGTAATCAAATGGATGGGATCCCCAGAAATTGATTGGGGATAGGAAAGCCATAGCTTCCCATTATGATATCGAATTACCAAATACTTCACAACTTCCTCTTTATTTCCTTGCATGTTTGTAACCAATGGGGAAAAGAAAATGTTGCGAGTTCCTACAGTCTCAAGTAACATGGAATCTGGAGTCCATTGATTATTTGGATATGACCATAGAAGGAATGAATCATAATGATTTTCCCATGGTGACTCATCTATCTTCACTTATTTGATATGACACATTTGGACTTCAAGCTCTGTTTTTTCTAAAAGTCGAAATCTCGCCTTGGTTCTTGGCTCGACTGTAATGCCATCATCCTTAAGATGGACTTTTGTCTTCGCCATTGCAAAATAACCCTGAAATTTACAAGTTATCAAGCAATTTAGGATTTCAAAATAAAAAATTACAAGGCTTGGAAGGTCTCGTATATTGTCAAGGTTGCAATTGACAGTTAACAATATTTATGGAAAAATGTTAGGCACACCCAACATCTCATCCACTTTTATGGAATTCAGATTAAATGCGCCATCATTTCCGTTTTCTTCATCTTCCATGAATTGTCTCGTCAATCTGTCATTTGATTTCTAATGTCACATAGCACATGCATGCCACCTGATCATCATCTCCTTTGCGGAATGTTACATGAATTTGTGATTATTTGAGTTGAAGGTTAACACACATCTGACAGTTATGGGACTTATGGAGAATGTGGTGTGTCATGAGTATATGGAAGCATTTGAGTATTTTGATTTTTAAATTTCAATTTTTTACTTTTCTAATTTTTGTTGTAAAACTAACGTGAATGAAATTTATTTGTAACTTCTTTTCTGCTACTACCTTTTGACACATGGCCAAAGCCTTTCTATTGATTATATATCTTGCTAAAATATTTTTATGGCCATGTTTTGCCTGAACGATTCTTTTTTTCTTCAGGTTGAATTTGAGCTTGTTCTCTTGGTCTGTTTGTTGAGTTGGATTTTTATTGTAATAATATTTGAATCTTTCTCTGCATTGTTTCCTTCTTTCATCATTAGAATGATGTCTATCCATACTCTATTTAGCTCTGCTATTTTGTTGAAAATTGGGCAACTGTGGGACGAATTTCCCATAGAACGCATTAGCCCTAAATTGTAAGCCCTATGGTCAAAGAAGAATAATTTAAAAAATAAGTGACTATTTCAATTTAAAAATTATTAAGTCTCCCACAAAATTATTCAAGGTCAAATTCAAGGCCTCGTGTTACTCCACTCAATATTTGTAACCCTTCACACTTAAAATATTACTATATATACCCTATGGTATTGATCTACAATTAGCAATTTTTTGCATGGCATTTTCAATTCTGTAATTTTCAGATAGCATTTTCAAAAGTGAGGACAAAGATGCAACTGAGGTTCCCAAAGAATATTTGTCTATTGATTGAGAACAATTATATTGCATAATTAAATATTAACTTATTTAATATTCTTTTAATATTAAAATTATAATAAATTTTATTGTTTCAACATCTAATTCCTAATGGCTAATTCATAACAAGTAATTGATAATAGATAATTCGTAGCGACTAATTCTAGAAACGAGTGTATCTCTACTATTTAATCGTTTGGATAGATCGATCCTTTCACCTTTGTCCTGAGGATGAACCAAATTAGATGGTTCAAATCGTCGACTAAATCTCAATTATGTGATTAATCTGAAAGACAATCTCATTAAGAATAAATTTTATTTTTATTTGTTATTTTTTTAAATAGTCAATATATAAGTTAAATATATATACATTCATTAGTTTTCTACACCTACTATAATTGGGAAAATGAGAATGAAGATAGAAAATCAACTTCTTTCTATGTGTTTCATTTTGGTACTATACCCTTCATTTGGTCATGCAAGAAAAAATATGTCGTCTCTCTATCGACTACAAAATAAGATTATCATTAGGTTACTTATGTAGGGATGGATGAATTTTTGATTCGCCAACTCTTGCGGGAGCTTATGTTTCCTATTAAGTCCTTGAATATCATCAATTACGATAATCACAATGTAATTCGGAAGGTATACAGTCCCATTTCACACAATAAGATGACATATGTTGAACTTCATACCCACTAATTACTACAATTGGTTTAACATAACCTTATCAATATTGTCTATTACATAGATTAGCCGCAACAGCCTCACACAACAGCTCATAGTAGCCCTAAACGTAGCAAGCTCATGCAGCAGCACACATTTTCCCTCAATGGCCTCCTGCTGCTGAGGATCGATCAACATGGAAGCATTAGAGGACGCAGAGCCTCCCTCAGATAACCAGTGAGAAAATGAAGGAACAACAAAAGCTTTCAGCTCTCTCATTTTTGCAATGGGCATGACAAAGAACTGACCATTAGTCACCAAGTTTGTTAAAAGATTAGAAGACATATTGGAAATATCACTCCCTCCAGCTCCTCCTCGTAAAGTAGCACTCTCTCTGGTAGAACGTGGATTAGTTGAGCAGTTTACAAGGTTATGGCCATTACCCAAAATGGTACAAAAATGGGTAGAAAGGAACTGGTTTTCAACAATAAATGGAAAAATCTCCATCAGGTTCTATGGAAGAGGATACTACACCTTCCACTTTGAAACCAAGGAGGATCAAGATCTAATATTAAGGAATGAACCATACTTTATTGATACAAGGGGTTTGTATCTAAACCGATGGATGTCAAATTTCGACGTAGAAATGAATATACCTAATGTCATTCCCATTTGGGTCAGATTGCCACATCTTCCCTTCCATTTTTGGGGAGAGGATTCAGTTAAAGCCATAGGAAATGTAGTTGGGAAATACATAGATAGGTGTGAGCCAAAGGAAAACATGCATGCATATGCCAGAATCTATGTATAAGTGGATTTAGGAAAAGGGCTTCAAGAAGCCATAAAAATGAAAGTGGATCAGTGGATCCATATAAAGTAGCTGGGCTATTAACAAATCCCCATCAAATGCAAGGTATGTCATGAATATGGTAATTTTGCTAATAGATGTACAAAAAAAAAAACAAAAGATAATGAAAACAGAAATATTGAAGACCTGGAAAGCAAATGGGAACATGTCAAAAGAAATAAGGCAATCCATAAACAACCAAGTCTTTCTTCTACGCAACCCTCCATATCCTCTGATCTCCATCCTCTATCACCAAAAACTAGCAACAATTCTCTTGCTAGCCTTAATCCTTTTGAGCCACTAGATTCCTTTGTCCGTCTATCCCCCAGATCCAAATCAAGATCTAGATCCAAATCCCCTCAACACACTCCCTCCCCCCCTGCCCCATCCCCTCTGGCCCCAACCACCCAAATATGACCCCCTCCCTTAGTAGACAGAATCCTAACTAGAAAGAAGTCAAAGGAAGCTCTCCCAAATGTAAAACATAAAAAGGAAAAACATGAAGAAAGACAAACAAAGAGTTGAGGGATGAAGCAACAGCAAAGGAAATGACATTAGGAACATAGAAACCTATGGAAACCTTCTTAGGAAGGAACATAGGAAACAACAAAAAAACTAACAAAGAGGGAAAAGAACCATGCATGACCCAACAAGCAAATAATGATAGTGGTCTCCTAGAATTGCCGAGGATTGGGATCATTCGTCATACAACATGCCACAAGATACATTTTGGCAAAAGAAAACACAGACATCCTTATGATTCAGGAGAA
>APFE031005988.1:2292-22841 GCA_000404065.3 Pinus taeda | reverse complement strand
AACCTAAGGTTATGTTGGTTCATAATACTTATGGATCCTCTAGAGACAATGATCCAAAGCATTGACTAACCATATTTAGTAGACTGGTCAAATAGAGGAGTATCTCAATATGCATTCCACTAAATGATCAACAAGTTGATCATGTAACTAACAATAATACAATCAATTGAGGGCTCAGCTAGCAGACAATTAGTTAAGGTTTCGACTATGCTCAGCTATTGTAAGTATGCCTTTAGACACAACACACTATATTAGAGTATTATTTCTCTTATGTTATTTTTTTAGATTATATTATCTATTCTTCAGATCTCATGACTCCCAAATAGATTGTAGGGAGTCGCTTTCCATTTGTCTACTCAGAAGTCTACCAAGTAATGTAGAATTTTTAAACTCCATCATCTCGTTAAGCTTTATAATGTATCCAAGTGGTATACTAAATTCTTTTAGCTTGTGCTTAATACATTTCCCCCAATTTTAGTGGTTCCCTAGTCTTGTCAGTCCCATAACTTATATTATGCAGCCCTAGGGTTAGTGATGGATATATTACTCGTGATTTAACCTCTGAAATACTTGCATATGAATCGTTAATCTTAGTTAGGGTAAAATAAACTAGATATCAAATCTCGAGTCAAATAAGCTAAAATGAATGTGTGGGGTAGACCCCATGTGTTGAAGCTAGCTTCCTTAATGGTTCCATATTCAATGGAAGATATCCCTAGTCATGGTGATCTTCGAAAGAATACATACATGAATCTTCTCCACGTGTATACTGAAGATTCTACCAAGGCGATATTATTGTAGCTAGATTTCAATTGTTTAGGGTGGCATGATCAATTATCTAACAACCAGGTTGAGTATAGGGAACCTGATCTAAAAGTTCAAACTTATCTACTTCCATGGTCTCAATTCTTGTCACTCGTAATCTAGTGGGGGGTTTACCAAAGAATATATGGTTGGATTTCAACAAAACGATGAAAAACCCACATTGATAAACTATGATTTTTATTGAAGTTTATATATACAATTGAATTATTTGATTATTTAATTTACATAAAAAGTAATTGACCAAAGTGAATAAGATATGTTGTTTTACTCCACACGTCCCCTCCTATGCCACCTGTAAAGTTGTGAGTCATTGGTTTTGAAATCAGACGAAAGAAATAGTTTCAGCCATCAAATTGATTGAAAACTTTTATTTTTCGGTTACAATTCGTTACCGAATGGCCTCAACCATCCTTTCAAAAACTCACAAGCATGGTAGTGGATTTCAGCATAAGGTAGAGCGAAATATTATTAACAAACATAGGACAAGGGAAAAACTTTAAAAAATGCAGTAACGGGTCAAATGACCGAGACTCCTAAGAAGCATGGGTAGTAGAAATGTAGAAGCATGCTTACAGTTGCCTTTGGGATTTGGATTCTTCACTACAGAGGAAGAGTTGGTGGTGCATTACCTGTGCAAGAAACCAACCTCACAGACATTCTGTGGTCAAATAATAGCAAATGTGGACCTCTACAAACATGATCCATGGAAACTTCCAGGTAATTTTTCAAATAATAGCAGATGTAGACCTCTACAAATATGATCCATGGTAGCTTCCATGTAATTTTTCATTTTTCCTATGTAAGCTTTGTAGCCCAATTCTTGGAACGTGTAAATAGAAAGAATTGAAGACTTACTGAAGATTTTGTCATGTTATTTTATTGTTTATAGAGGAATCCTATTTGGAGAGAGGGAATGGCACTTCTTCACTCCCCTCGATAGAAAGTACCCAAATGGGTAAAGGCCCAATGGGGCGGCTGGTTCTAGATACTGGAAAGCTATAGGTGTTCATAAGCCCATCACTACTAAAGGAGGAAAGAAAAGCGTAGGCATCAAGAAGGACCTAGTCCTCTATGTTGGGAAGGCTCTCAAAGGCTTAAAGACCAATTTCCTCATGTACGGATATCGTCTTGCTGATCTTAATAGGCCTACAAGGACGAAAGGCAACTTAAGAGTGATTTATTATGGTTAGACATGGTTCTTTTTCTGGAGACATGTGCTTATATTTTATTCCATACTAAATATTCACTCTCCTCATTTCTTTCATGTCTAGGAATATGGACATGGGCAATAAAGATATTGAGTTTGAATTACACTTATTTTTATTTTCATGGTAAATTTCATGAATATTTTATAATCTTATAGATAGATATCGAATGGATTGCACCACAAAACCGAGTGAAATACATTTATCAGACATAGGAAAGGGGATAAACAATAAAAAAGGCAGTAGCAAGTCAAAGGATCGAGACTCCTAAGTAGAAATGCAGAAGCAGACTTACATAATGCCTTCGGGATTCAAATTCTCTGTATAGAGGAGGAGGTGGTGGTGTACGACTTGTGCAAGAAACAAACCTTGCATTAACTCCATGTTTAAGTAATAGCAGATGTGGACCTTTACAAATATGATCCATGGAAGCTTCTAGGTAATATTTCATTTTTCCTCTATATGCTTTGTAGCCCAATTCCTGGAATGTGTAAATAGAAAAAATTCAGGGGTTACTTAAGAGCTTGCTCTGTTCTTTTATTGTTTACAGTGAAAGCCCTGTTTGGAGAGAAGGAATGGTACTTCTTACTCCTCAGGATAGAAAGTACCCAAATGGGTCAAGGTTGAATATGGTGACTGGTTATGGATAATGGAAAGCTATTATTGTTGATAATCCCATCACTGCTAAAGGACAAAAGAAAAGAGTAGGTGTCAATATGTCTCTGGTCTTCTATGTTGGGAAGGCACCCAAAGGCTCAATGTCCAATTGTCTCATGCATGAATACCATCTTGCTAATTTTAATAGGCCTACAAGGAAGAAAGGAAGCTTAAGAGTAAGTTATTTTGATTAGAATGGGTTGCACCACAAGACAAAGTGAAATATCTTTATCAAACATAGGGTAGTGGATAAACATTAAAAAAGGTAGTTACAGGCCAAAGGATCAAGACTCCTGAGAAGCATGGGCAGTAGAAAAGAAGAAGCGGACTTACATTTCACTCTATGATTCAGAGCCTTCCCTACATAGGAAGAGTTGGAAACAATTAGAATGTTTGATTTTATCTTCTGCTACTACCATATATTTTCAATCAGTGTCTTTTTCGTGCATTTATTGGCTTACATAATGATTGATATTGATATATTTTTCATCATTTTTAATTTTTTTTTATCTTATCTGAGTATAAAGAATACATTTTGTAAATTTTTGAAGCTTAGAAAAATATGAAAACACAAATATACATTTTTTCCTAAGCTTGCAGAAAAACATTGATATGGATTGAAAGGTCATGTATCTTCCCTAAAATTGAAAAATTTTCTTTTGAGGCACTCAGATCATCTTTATAAAACTGATTGTCATAAGAGTACCCATTTTAGGATGGAGAAATATGTTCCTATAAGATATGGGAATCGTTGATTTCCCTCCATAAGCTTGAAACCTCAGGCAGTTGTAGTCCTTCCTTCCTCAAGGTGTCTGATTCACCATTTAATTCTTTGTAGACATTCGAAGTACTCTAAAATAAAAGCAGACAGAAAGTTTGAATTCATATTTTGCTACTGATGCAGGAGCATTGACTCGAAACTATCATTGTATTTTAGTAGACATAGGGGGTCTTGTATTTTCAAGAAAGTTGGATTCCTATGTATGTAATTATTAATGTTTTGAGTGGTTAAAGTAGGAATTAATTAGACAAGTGTGGGGACATTTGTAAATTCTCTCGAATGTAGGAGAACATGAGTGGTTAATGATGATTGGAGAGTTGGAAATCACTGGTAACTCTTATAGGTCTCATGATTTGAGGAACTATAGAGGATTCTTAGGGATAAGTAGGAATTAGTTCAACAGATTAAGGATATGAACCATAATTAGTTCAACAGAACCTTTTGTATAAATCTAAGCTAAAAGGCATAGTGAGTTAGTAGTCACAGAAGTAGTTAGGGGAGTTAGTAACTATAAGCCTACATGAAAGAGATGAACAAAGGTCATTGATATAGAAGATGAGGCCGAGAAGGAACTCTTTATGTAAATGCTTATTTATTAATACAGACAACACGATTCGGAGTTTGTATAATATGTACTATGTAATTGAATTACATATGTGTAACTTATGTTGCAGGCGTAGAATCAGAGGCGAAATATAGAGAAGAGTAATATAACAACTTCCAAATATGGTTGGGTAGAAGTTGTTGAGATAACTCCACAGTGGAAATTGTGGTTAGAGTGGTCTTAGAGATAACAATTCCAGCAAAGCAAGTGTTGGGTAGAATTTTTAGTCAGCAAGAGGTTCGAGGAGAGAACCATAGAGCTGGTGTCACGACTTTATACACATCGACAATATAGTACGAAGCCTTTAGTGTTACAGTGAAGGTAGAGGAGCATAAAGGTGAGTTTAGTTAAGTGAATGTGAGAGTTGTTGCAGAACAACGAATGACCAGAATCCTGAAGAAAGCTAAGTCCATAGAAAGCCATTAAAGGAATGGAAAAAAAGACCAATGTCAGGAGCAGCAGGGGTATATAGTGTACAGAAGCCATATCATGGTTGAAGTCCTGTAGTAAATCTTATTTGTCGATCACAAAATTCAATGCTCACGTCACAGTCAACAATAGGATTAAGTTGATTGATAACCTATGTGCTAGTTGAAGGGCTGCAGATCCTAGGATTTAAGAGCCTTGTCATCCAACAGATATCGAACCGTAAAGAGATCAAAAGTTAACTATAAGGGTGGACCTAAACTTTTATAGATAGAATGCTTATAATCCTCATCGACTCCGTAAAAGTGTTAAAGGTCATGCAAGCGATCCATCTGATATCATTGTGGACGATCAAATCAAGTGGATCTTGATCAACAGTTATAAAGCGTTAGTTTGATTTATCGAGAAGAAGTATAGCCATCAGATCGAGGGTAAGATCAACAATGGAGATTGAAGTGAAAATATTTGTGGAGAGTAGACTCAAGGAGGTTATAGGCACAACTTCAAATTAATTGAAGTCCGGTTGTGTTATCGCATGTCACATGCGAGAGGCAATGAAGTCACAAGTTGGTACAATGCGAGCTTGCGACAACTGTTGATCTGGTGGATGAAATTGACCATGGAAAGCGTGATCGCATCCCATAGATCTATAGTTCTGAAGGCATATTATATGGAGTTGTAAAGTTTCACGAAAAGGATTAACCAAGTGTCAAACTGGGTTAGTTGTTGAAGCATTCCACATGAGATTTAGTTAAGGGGCCTTAACCTCAAGTTATGAAGGTTTGACCAATCAGGTCATTGAAATTCCTAGGATGAATAAGACTATGTATTCCATATGAATATTGTGGGTATTGCGGGGTTTACCTACATCAGAATGGTATCAGATCCAGGTTAAGGAAATTTTGTGTTATGTTTTAAAGATGTGTATATAGGTAGGTGGAGATCAGGTTATTTGAATCTGATAAGTGGAAGGCATGAGATAAGATGAGATTAAGTAATACTCTTAAGAAGAGATTGCAGAAGCATAAGGAAAGCACGATGATGTTTTTTTTCTTGAGGAAAGTGGAGGTTCACAAAGGATGGATGGAGACTGCTTGTGAAGCCATGCAGTGGCAGGGAACCTAAAGAATCCAACTGAAGGTTGGATAGAGAGGATAAGAGTGTCCTCAGAAGGAAGCTAAGAAGAAATATTTTGAAAGCTTGGGAATGATCTTTGGTTTGAATATCATTGACACACATGTGACAACAAAGGAATATGAGAAGATTGCAACATCCTAGAGCAAGGAGTGCTCAATTGGTTCCAGATGAAAGAACCAAAGAAATACTAACAGACTGAGCTCAGAGGAAATAATCTTAGTGAGGCATATGTAGCAAGAAGGAGACTTGTTATTGTAGAGGTATTGTTGCAACTAATAAAGGAAATTCCACAAATGATGTGGGTAGAATGTCTAAGTAATGAAGGACGCTGATAAAACTTTCTAAGAGAAAGAAGAAGTGGTCAAAACCAAGTATTTCATTCTGATTGAAATACAAGAGGGCAATTGCATTCTTACAATATTTAAATGAGTGAATCCTAGAAGGAGCAGACATAATTTCACAAATAGGTTCTAGAGAATAGAGAACCAAGTGCTTTCCAAAAGACCAAGTACAAAGGAAAGCTTTGTGAGGTAAGTGGCAGCAGGGATGACTTGCTGTTGTATAGGTTTTAATGAATATCATAGTGAATGAGTGAGGAACACATGAAGATAGAGAAGAATATGACTACTGATAGTCATAACAGAGATAACAGAGGTTCTGAGGATGACCACAGCAGAAGGAAAGTGAAGAAAGAGAATGCCAAGTCAAATGGAAAGAGGAAAAGTCAAGAGGAAATTGAAAAAGAGATTATAGAGATGAAAGAACAACTCAAGGCATTAATGATGATACTTGAGGAAAGTTGAAGACTAGGTTGGGTCTTGAAAAAATAGCCAGTGAAGTGGCATAAGTTACAGAGAAGGCTACATAAGAGGCAAGTGAAGAGCTTGATGGAAGAACTCAGAGAGGCTGAGTTAGAAATGGAAGTGTCCATTTGTGAAATAAAATAGGGTGATGTTCTAAGTGAAGATGAAGACGTGAGGACCAAAAATTCAAGTGAGACCGAAGGGTCGTGTGATTTTAAATCTGATAATTTGGGTATGTTTGTAGGTAAAATATGTGAAGAAGGAGAATTTGTTGATATTATTGTAAAGGAGGAAGAAGACATGCAGAATCTAAACTATGTTCTAAAAGAAGATGAGATAGACAGGTCTCATGGAAATGCCTATACAAAGTTGGTGAAAAGTTTTACTTTTCATCATATTGTGAGGATTGGAAGCAGAGGAAGTTGCACTCATGAGGGTGGCCAAAATCAAGAAGAAGTAGAGAAGGATATGAATCAATCAAGTGAAGGACTTAATGGGATTGAAGAGAAGACCATTGAAATATTTCTGAGTCTTGCAAAGGAACTAGAACAATAAGAGGACTTGGTGATTATATCATCAAAATAGATCATGAGGTCTTGTGGTTTTACAACCGACAAGTTGTGTGTGTATGCAAGTGTTGCAGAAGACAAACCATCTTATGGAACTGTCTTGAATGAAGCTGAAAGTTGCCAAGTTAAGTATGATGATGATTGTCTTTCAAATGAAGATGAAGTTGAGTTATTACAACAGAAGGAATTCATAAATTCCTTGCTTAGTGGAGGAAATATCTTCACTAGAGATGAGACAATTATGTCTTATGATAAGGAATTTGCTATTGATGAGGACAAAGAAGAATTTATTTTCTTACATGGTCAAAGGGAGAGTGATGGACAAACATCTAAAATTATCGTAGAGATGAAGGATCAGAATGAGGACATAGTGTCAACAAGAAGTTACACTTGTGACAAATAAGAAGATAGTGAGGATTGTACAGAGCTTTTGGGAGAAATTTCAAGTGAGATGGAAACTTTATGGCATGAGTTAAGCCTTTTGGAGCAAAGGCTAGAAAACCAAAAAGTAAGTGTTCATCTTGTAAATTCAGAACTGAATGAGAATGAATAAGTTCACTACAGTGGAAAAGGACAGGAGGACATCATTGAAACAAATGGTGCAGAGGAGAGACTAGCTGACAATCTCATGAATTCTATTTAGAATTCAAATCAGCATACTGATATGTTGATGAAGGAAGATAAATCAAAGCAGCATACTAAAGTGTTGTCAAAGGAGGAAGAGGCATTGAGGCTTTATGTTTTTTATTTTAATAATTGTTTTATGAGTGTAGGTTTAGTGGCAAATGATGGAGAAAATTTGGCACAAATGAGCACCCATGTAAAGGTAGAAGAAAAGGATTTTGTGGAGAAGATTAATCCATGGAACAGAGATGTTCAATTGTTGGAAAGAATGTTGGAAATTCATGATTCAATGTAGAAAGAGATAATAAAGAAAGAGGGTAAGGATGAAAGGGTAGCAGTAAGGATCCAACAACTTCAAAGAGAAGAACAATAGTTTGAAGAACTAGTGGGCAACAACAACAAACTGAAGCAAAGAAAAAGAGATAGGGGTAAGTGGAAGAGTATGGACCAGCCCAAGGATGTGCTAGAGATAGAGATTGAAGAGTAATAATGAAACAATCTATATGGAGGAGATTAATAGTAGTAGGAAGTATGATCAATCCAAACTTGAACAAGATTGACAAAGAGAGGGAGATGAAACAAGAGAGAGAAGAAACACAACAACAACAACGATACAAGGCATTTGGGAGTTAGAAACTAAAGTTTGCGACCCTGGAGGTTTTTCTATCAACACATGAAGACAGATGATCGAGAGATTGTGAATGTTTTCTACTTTGGGACTCTGATGCAGGAGCATTGACTCAAAACTATCATTGTATTCTAGTAGACATAGGGGGTCTTTTATTTTCAAGAAAGTTGGATTAATATGTATGTAATTATTAATGTTTTGAGTGGTTAAAGTAGGAATTAATTAGAAATGTGTTGGGATATTTGTAAATGGTCTTGAATGTTGTAGAACATGAGTCGTTAATGATGATGAGGGAGTTGGAAATCAATTGTAACTCTTATAGGTCTCATGATTTGAGGAACTAGAGAGGATTCTTAGGGATAAGTAGGAGTTAGTTTAGTAGATTAAGGATCTGAACCAAAATTAGTTCAACAACACGATTTGTATAAATGTAAGCCTAAAAGGTGTAGTCAGTTAGTAGTTAGAGAAGTAGTTAAAGGAGTAGTTACAGGAGTCAACCAATCAGACTGTAAGCGTATAGGAAAGAGAGGAACAAAGGCTACTGATATAGAAGATCAGGTCGAGAAGGAACTCTCTGTGTAAATATTTTTTTATTAATTCAGAAAACTTGATTCAGAGTTTGTATAATGTGTACTGTGTAAGTGAATTACATCTGCGTCACTTATGTTGCAGGGGCCGAATCAGAGGAGAAATACAAAGAAGAGTAACAGAACAACTTCCAACTGCGGTTGGGTAGAAGTTGTTGAGACATCTCCATAGTTGCGATTGTGGTTAGAGTTGTCTCAGAGATAACAATTCTAGCAATGGAAGTGTTGGGTAGAATTTTTAGTCAGCAAGAGTTCGAGGAGAGAACTAAAGAGCTGGTGTTATGGCTTTGTAATCATCGACAATACATTAGGAAGCCTTCAATGTTACAATGAAGGTGGAGGAGCATAAAGGCAGCTGGAGTTAAGCAAAGGTGAGAGTTGTGGCAGAACAGTGAATGACCAAAATCCTAAAGAAAGCTGAGTCTATAGAAAGCCATTAGAGGAACAGCGAAAACAAACCGAAGTAAGGAGAAGTGGGGGTATAGAGTGTGTGAAAGTTGGATCATGGTTGAAATCCCATAGCAAATCTTAGCCATCGATCGTGAAAGCCAATGCTCACGTCACAGTCAACTATGGGATTAAGATGATTGATAACCTGTGTGCTAGTTGAAGGGCCACAAGTCGTAGGATTTAAGATCCTCGTCATCTAATGGATATTGGGAAGTAAAGAAATCGAATGTTAACTATAAGGGTGGACCCAAAAATTTTTATATCGAGTGTTTATAATCCTCATCAGCTCTGTAAAAGTGTTAAAGGTGGTGCAAGTGATCCATCTGATATCATTGTGGACCGTCGGATCAAGCAGATCTTGATCAACAATTATAAAGCATCGGTTTGGTTTATTAGAAAGAAGTAGAACCTTTGAATCGAGGGTAAGATCAACGATGGAGATTGAAGTGAAAATATTTGTGGAGAGCAAAATTGAGGAGGTTATAGGCACGAATTTAAGTTAATTGAAGCTCGGTTGTGTTATTGCATGTCACATGCGAGAGGCAATGAAGTCACAAGTTGGTACGATGCAAGATTGCGACAGCCATTGATCTGGTGGAAAGCGTGATCGCATCCCACAGATTGGGAGTTCCGAAGGAATATTCTATGGAGTTGTAAGGTTTCGCAAAAAAGATTAACCAAGGGCCAGACTGGGTTAGTTGTTGAATCACTCCACATGAGATTTAGTTAAGGGGCCTTAACCTCATATTATGAAGTTTTGACCAAGGAGGTCATTGAAATTCTTGGGATGAATGAGATTATGCATTCCATATGCTTACTATTGGTATTACAAGGTTTACCTATGTTAGCTACTTCCATTCATCCAATTAAATACTAACAACTGATGAAATTTAGTAACACTTGGTAAACAGATTCTTCTCCCACAGGAAACTCACACAATCTGAATTTAAAGGCTAATCAGACCTATAATATGAATCTCGTTTTAGCCTACAAATGGACACAATTAGAAAACATAAAAAAACATGTAGATCACTATCGATAACCCCTCTTAATGCTATTTCATTATCATTGAATAAAAAACCAATAGAAAATTTGGTATGTTGAATTTTTTGTAGCATAAATAAAAGCAAAACTCTGTAATATTGATACAAATATGTACCATAACCTTTTCTCTTATAGATAGTAGTGTGTGTCTAGGTTTACAAAATTATATCTATTTCTTAGATCTTGGGATCTCCATGCAAGAGATTGTGGTGCAAGGAGGACCTGCACTCTATTTACCAGATACAAAAGTGAATTTACAAAGACTATTAAAAATATAACATAACTACTATCGAGCTGTAAAAAGGGTCTTTTTCACCTCTATTTACCCCGCATTAACTTATCAATCCAGGAACGATTTTTTATCTCAAAGAGTGTAGTCAGTTTGAGGTGGTCATTTGTCAGAGTAATGCTAGTAGTATAGTGCTAGTAGAATACAAGAGTAAACAGATTCTTAAAATAAGATCTACTTACAGTAAAGCACTTTAAGTCTTAAATCATGCATTCATAAAACTAAAGCAAATTATCTGTCAAGGGTCAAGTAATAGTAACTCATTCCTCTGTAAACCAATGTAGTTGAAGATAATCAAGGAACAAATCATCAACCTGAGAACTAGACAACAAATGTCAACGCTCACTACAGTCTCAGATTGTTCTGCACACCAAAGCAAATAACACGAATTGGAACAAAAACTAGTTCAGCAAAACCTTAATCTACATAAATAAGTGCAGCAATCGTATCCTACAAAAATAAGATAGAAATCTTTACTCTAAGAATAAATTGGACAGCACACTGAAATAGAACGGCAACTAATTAGCAATGACATATAGAACAACACTTAGAACCAAATGTAAATGTATAATGAACCAAGATAAATAACACACACGACACACCTTAATATTGAGAAAAATAGTAATCTAATTTTGATACCACAAATATCAATCTTAGTTATAAAGAATAACGATTGTAATTCGTAATGGAACAACAATGTCAGTTGAACAACAATCGCAATTAAGTGTAAACCATGGATGAATACAATAATACCAACTTATAAATGTTACAACACAGGTACTCTGTAATTGAACAAAAGTAGCATTCTGTAAGGACTAGCAATGTTATACCAATGATTAAAGGAGTAGCAATGAGTTACAAATTCAAAATGAACAATACGACATTCCTGTCATAGAGAACGATATTACTCCGTCGAACATAAATAAAGTATAATAGAACCATGATGTAAAATAACAAGACACATCAGATTACCAAACAAAGCTAATAATGAAAACCATGCACGAATTGGAGATAATGGTATAGGAGTAAGTGTTCCACCAGGGCCGGGCGCTTAGCCTCCAGGGGCACACCACTTGAGATTATTCCAGGATCAAAGATGGAACAACAACCAGATTTATATTAAAGCATCGAAGCAAAGATACAATAGATCACTTCTCAATGAGAGTCGATGATTAAAGTTTCAATTACAAAGAGAAATTACATAGAAATGACAACAGATCGATCCTCGGGCTAGCAGTGCTGCCCCTTTTTATAACAGCCAAGTGGAGATATCAATGATGCAAAAATAGTTAAGATAGCAATCCCTCAGGATCAAACGATCCTAAGGGATTCACCAAACTTGTTAATTCCCAGTTATCCATTTGTTCTCTTGCACCAATTTGATATCTCCTTTTCCTTTCCTTGGTTGATATGATTTAATTTGGATCGCCTTGTTTGCATGTGGTTACCCACCAAAGGGACAACATTTAACTTGGCCCTGTCTTTTTCTTTGGAATGACAATCTTTCATTTTTCCCTTTTCCTGCATAAGAAATGTAAATTATTAGTAGTTTTTTGTTGTGTATAAATCCCATAGATTTTGTCATGGTTTCTTATTATCTACCTAGTTCATGATGCAAAGAGGTTATGGGTTTTAAAGAAAAGATGAGAAAATAATCAATAAAACATACCTTCTTCAGTACTCCACACACCCCCTTGGTGACCCTTTTTCATGCCCTCATTAAAACATTGTAGTTGACATGTAAGGCGGTGAGAGAGTAGGCCAGAGATGGGATCTCATGTGGTGGTCTACAACCATGATGCCTAACTAGGTGTTCAAAAAGATGGCCTGTCTAACCCTCAGGCATCTCATACAGGGCTTGGTATCTAGGTGCAGGGTGCCAAATAATCAGACTTCGGAACCTATATCCTAACCAAGATGGCCCTGCCCTCAAGATAAATTCGCCATAGAGGTTCAAGTGATCAGCGTCTAACTTAAAGTTCTCATAATTAAATGGTTCCCTGAGTTAGATATTCGGATTAGAAATCTGATATCAAAATTTAACAGCGTCAATGGCAAGGTATTTGATGGAAAAGAAGTATTCTATCCCTTACCAATTGATTGTTGTATGAATGGGCCTTAATGCTTTAACCATGCCTGGAGTCCTCATGAGGTTCCTATGTTTCCTCCACAACTACACTGGACTTCTAGGCTCAGCTCTTACCCACAAATCTAATCAGTTTTATTGTCTTTGGAAGGCATTATAGGCTTTAATCCATTTGATTTGATTAACCCCAAACTAAATAAATGCCTGTAGTTGGATATCCCCAATGAAAGGGCCGAGGTTCTACTCTGTCTCTTGATCTAACACAAGGTTATGTAGGTAGAATTCACATAATAATCTTTGAACCGTTACTCCATAGTGCTTACAACAATTTATAAAATCATTAATAGTATTAATTTGTATAGGGGCTTCTCCTTTAACAACCTTAATTTTCAATTTCAAATTATGTTCCATTAAAAACAAGGCATAATTCTTAGCAGGGGCTCTACATGCTAGGATGTTAGTGTACAAAGAGCATAAGGTATCCATATTCTTGATAACTACATCTAGCCTATGAGTTACCTTTGTGAATTTTTCTTCTTCCTTTCACCATCCTTTAAAAGCCAATAAATTGGCATTCCTTAGTTGTTGTTGTAATTCTTCATATTTTTCTCGAGAAACCATTTGTTCTGTGAGTTTTTCTACTGCTTGTTGAGCTTGAATCAAACCCTCTCGTAAGGTTACTATTCTCAGATCATTATCCCACATGGTAGTGGCAAGTGGAAGATTCACTTGAATATTCTTATTGCATCTTCTCGTATTTGTGGCTCGCATTTCTTTAGAGGGTTATGCCTCTATCTGAACTTCTTTGTCACAGGCCAATATATCATCTATCTGCACTTCAACATGGGGCACAGCTGAATGTTGTTCCTTTTGGTTTTGAATGGCAGGCTAGACTTGGGTCCTTCTACCCTTTTGCTTGAGGGGCCTTGCCGGAGTGTTTGCATGTATTACCCTCGAAGTCCTTTTTTCTCTCTTTCTCATTTTCAAAACCCTGATTTGTTGTTGAATTCAAGTTATCTCGTTCAGTAATCTTTGCTGTTCTTTTCATAATATTTTAATTTCTTCTATTTCCTTAGAAGGAACAATTGTCTGTTTACTCAGGCCTGGACTGTCATTGTGGCCAACTCCCTGGTTTTCTTCCTGGGGTATTCTTTCGTTGTTCTATTCAGGTTGCTTAGGAATAACAACCCTAGTTAGTTCTGTTATTTCCTGAGTGACTTATTTTTCCACCCCTTCTTCTCCATGAATTTCTTTTGGTGCAGTCTGGCTAGGAACAATTTACTCCTCTTCTGTATCTTCATCACTTTTCTCTCCTGTCATACTTTCATCATGAACGGAATTATTCTCTTCTTTTTCTTCCTTGTCACGCAATTATACAGGTGCATTTTTGTCTTGAGCAGAATGCTCTTTTGGTCCCTCTTCAATATGGAGGCCTAGCGGGCTGAGAGGTTGGGCATATTCGCCGATATTGGCCAGAATTTGGGCCAATTCATCCTCTTGCAATGGATTTTGCAATGGGCTTTCTTCACATTGCTCTGTCTCTTCCTCCGCCTATCCAGGCTGCTCGGTCTCTTCCTCCATTTCTCCTTTCTTATTTTCTCCCATTTCTCTCTCATTCTCTTCTCCTTCTAATTACAGGGGTTGCTTGCCCCTGGAATCATCTATCTCCACTAGTTGGCTGGTATTCCTTTGGGGACTTTCCAACCTCCCTCTAATCCATGCCAATCTAACTGATTTCCTCCAATTTAATGGTCTATTCGATGTACTAGCAGCATGTTTACGTTTTGGGGCTGGTAGAGTCAGTCCCTCGTCTATCGTAGCAATTAGCTCTTCCCAGCTTCTCTGTTGCTGAGAAAGACTGTGGCTAACTATCAGTCGTATCAACCCATGGTGTCTTACTACCGATTTTACCTGTTGTGATTTTTT
The DNA here is from genome assembly GCA_000404065.3 of Pinus taeda. NCBI lineage: Eukaryota > Viridiplantae > Streptophyta > Pinopsida > Pinales > Pinaceae > Pinus > Pinus taeda. The sequence continues at coordinate 8,200 of APFE031005988.1, read as the reverse complement.
CATGCTTTGGGCAACATCATGAAGTAATGAATTTAAAAATGCAGGTAATTTCACAGAGCATTTCTGTTTTAATACAGCTAAAAGTTTGAGGTGTCATGGTCTTACCACGTCTTTCCTACCTTCACAAGTGATGTATCTCTCGATGATCTTCCTCCCATGCTTTATCTCATTGTAAAAACACAGAGACGACAATGGAACAACAGGCTATTCAAACTGTTAGAAACATAGAGAGAATAACGAAACAATAAGGCTGGTTCAAATCCTGAGTCACTTACTAATTGCTACAGAGTATAATACGAAAATAGCTTAGGAACAACAAGCCATGCAAATTGAAAAATGACATACCATTAAGACTTGCTATTCCCATGTAAAAGGTTTCCGAATAATAGTCTAACACGTATACCAGCAAATTATGAGGTCACTGCCTCCCCCGTGCAATGTGATAGGTCGTCCTCGACCGTCAAATGAGGGACCGGTGTGTCGAACTGCCATGGTACAGAGTCATAAAGGAACAGTCTATGTCGAAATGCCATGTTTGTAAAAGAACCATATTACCGAAATCGAGGTATAAAATAGGATCACTTAACAAATAAGAGAATGTTGTGATATGATGCGAGGCTGGGAGGATGGGACAGCTGACCTGCACAAAAATTCTAATGCGGTCAGTATTGATTTTTTCGTCATGATTTGTTATAATAGATTTTCATGTGTTTAATGGTTTGGGGAAGTGATATACATAATCTTATTTGATGTATTACAGAGGTATAAGACAAAGAAGGGTGTTGATGATTGCTATTGGTGTATAAAGAATGTGACTTCAATACTATTAATAGAGCTCTGTTGTCGATAGGTGTCCATAACCTTGACAGAGTTGTTTGTTTCTCCCATGGAACCATGATCCTTTGTCTATGCTTAGGAAGTGCTGTGCAATGTCAAAATGGAGGTCATTATGCTGGCTTGGTAACCAGTTAAACCATAATGCCATTCACTAGGAAGGAGTGAAAAGTGGGCAGGCCGGCTCGTGATGAGACCTCCTATTCCAAGGACTCTTTATTTTTTCTGATGTGCCTCTTGGATCATATCCCTGGTGTGGTGGCCATAGTGGGAATGCCACTTCACTTTCTTCCTTATGATCATGGTAGGCTGGCTCTTGATGAGACCCCCTACCATGTGTTTGACAACACATATAAACAAGTTATATAAACATTTTTCTCATTTTTTCTTTTATAAAGTATTTTCCTATTTATACACAAACGGTGGTTCAAAACTCCTTAAGCGTAGGAATGGTGGAATAAGTCTTAACATCTTAATAGAAAAATATAGACCCTTTGTTCTTATTCCTTAATAATGATCAAAGAAGATTATGGGAATTTAAAAAGAACCACCATGATAAAGATAACCAATCATATCAGTATTAGTAGGATAATGACAACAAAAGTGATGAATAAGTGTGTCCTTTCCTCTTTCCTCTTATCATTCAAAGCAATTTCTTGTAAGAATAGTGATTTTATATAATTTTCTAATTTCAGTAGGCTCTAGCTTTGTATCCATTTCATAAGTGTATAGTTGTGCTCCACAAGACTCAAAACAGTAGGAACAACAGGTATCTTTAAATTGGAACAACAAGGAGAACAATCATAAGTAAAAGGAATACGAGAATGTTGTCGTTTCAAAAAGGAAGAGCAAAAAAATACAAGTTTTGTTCTTTTGGAAAAGGAACAGCAGAAAACACAAGTGTCGTTCCTTTGGAAAAGGAATAGCAAAAAATCAAAAGTGTTCTTCCTTTGGAAAAGGAATAGCAAAAAATGCAAGTGCATTTCCTTTGGAAAATGAACAAAAAAAATCAAAAGTGTTGTTCCTTTACAAAAGGAATAGCAAAAAACGTAAGTGTCGTTCCTTTGGAAAAGGAACAACAAAAACCAAAAGTGTTATTCCTTTAGAAAAGGAACAACAAAAAACGCAAGTGCCATTCTTTTGGAAAAGGAACAACAAAAACCAAAAGTGTTGTTCCTTTAGAAAAGGAACAACAAAAATGCCAGTGCCATTCCTTTGGACAAGGAACAACAAAATGAAAGTGAAAAGGGAACGACTAAAGCAAAAGGTGTTGTTCCTTCGAAAAAGGAACAAAAAAAAAGAAAAGTGTTATCCCTTTGGAAAAAGAACAACAGAAAAACAAAAGTGCACACAAATGTTGTTCCTTTAGAAAAGGAACAACAAAAACAACAGTGTTGTTTCTTCTGAAAAAGGAACAGTAGAAAAATGCAAGCGCTATTCTGTTTGAAGAAAAAAGAACAACAAAATGGTGAAGGTTCTATTCCTTTTAGGAATTGTTGATTCTTCGAAAAGGAACAACAAAGTACAAATACAAAAAAAAATATATATATATATATGTACGGAGAATAACTAATGCTAACAAACAATGGAATTATGTAAAAAATGTAAACATAGGTGAATCACCTAATGAATCACAGGTGAGGAATATTTATCTTCCTCCTCTAAAACATGCATGTTAGAGTCTTCGCAGAGTTGCTGGTAGAAGGACTCCCGACTAAGTGGTTTGCGATAAAGTTAAACTCGGTGGCCATTTTCCTTGAAGGTATATCCAAATCCATCAATGGTGATTAGAGTAAGGATGCCATTATCATGTACCTTCTGGATTTCATATGGCCCCAGCCAATGACTCTGAAGCTTCTCGGGAAAATCCTGAAACCTAGAATCGTATAAGAGCACCCAATCTCCTTCGTGGAAGACTTTATTTTTAATGAGAGCGTCATGCCATTTAGCTCACTGCTATTGGATTAATGCAGTGCTTCGAAGGGCAGAGAGCCTAATTTCATCTAACTCATTGATCTACTGTAATCTATTAATCTATGCCTCACTTAGATCTAGACTGACTTCTTGTGCTATTCATAGTGTTTGGATTTCGAATTCTATGGAAAAGATGGGTTCCTTTCCAAACACCAATTGGTATGGTGAATAGCCGATAGTGCTTTTCCATGTTTTTCTGTAAGTCCACAAGGCTTCAGGTAATCTTGTAGCCCAATCGCATCTATGTGACGCAATGGTTTTTGTTAAGATTGCTTCTATTATTTTATTGTTGCTTTCTACTTGACCATTTGCCTGTGGGTGGTATGGAGTGGTGATTTTGTGTTGGATATGATAGTTTGTGAGTGTTGCAGCAATCTTGTTACTAGCAAACTGTGGTCCACCATCTGTAATTATATCTCTTGGAAGCCAATATCACAAAAATATATGGAACAGGAAGTGTATAACGGAGTCCTCTGTAGCTCTCAGCAATGCCTCTGCTTCAACCCATTTCGTGACATATTATGTTCCTACCAAAATATATGTTTGTTGGTTCGATGATGGGTTAATTGGACCAACGAAATCGAGGGCCCATCACTCGAATGGTTCAATAACTAGTTATGGATTCATGGGCATTTCGTTAGACTGACCAGGGTGTCCTACTCTTTGGCAACTGTTACAAGCTTAAACGAACTTCTTTGCATCTTTGAAGATCGTGGGCCAATAATGCCCTATTTGCAGCACGTTATGTCCAGTTCTCTGATCGGTGAAATGTCCACCACATTGTCCGTCATGACAATCTTTCAAAAGGTCAAAAATTTCATCCTCGCGGACGCATCTCTCGATGTGCATATCTACCCCTATGTGGAACAGGTAGCCCCCAATCCAATAAAATCGAGCACTTTGCTGGACAATTGGTTTTCATCCATCGGAGGTTAGATGTTTTGGTAATTTTCCTACTACTAAGTAATTTGCAACATCATCATACCAGGGTGTTTTAACAGTGACAGGAAACAAATGTTCATCTACAAATTGATCTTCGACTGCTGCTGCGTCCACTAGTTTGAGCATTCGCGAGAGAAGGTCAGCTACATGATTTAATTTTCTAGGTCAGTCCTTGATTGTAATATCGAATTCCTGCAGTAAAATCAGCCATGTAGTTATTTTACCATTTGTGATTGGTTTATTTGCTAAATATTGTATGGCAGAGTGATCTGTATACAAGATAACAGGATATCTAGTAATGTAATGCCCGAACTTATTGACAGCATGTATTATAGCTAGAAATTCCTTTTCAGTAACAATATAATTCAATTTAGCAGGAGATAAGTTCTTGATAATATAATAAATTGCATATGGTTTTTTATCTTCTTCCTTCCCAAGGACTACTCCAATAGCTGTATCTGAAGCATCTGATGAAATTTGAAATGGCAGGTCCCAATTTGGATCTCGAAGGACTGGGGCTATTGACACAAGCTTCTTCAGATCCTAGAAAGCACGGTTGCATTTTTCTGTCCAAAGAAAATCAACATTACCTGTCAGTGCATATAAAGGTGCTGCAATATGTGAAACATGTTCTATAAATCTTCTATAATAACTAGAAAATCCAAGAAAACTGCGTACCTCTGTTTGAGTGGTAGGAGTGGGAATTAGCAAAATTATTTGAATTTTGGCTGGGTCTACCTGTATGCCAACTATTGAGATATAATGGACTAGAATAAGTCCTTCAGTCATCATCATATAGCATTTTTCATGGCTCAAACAAAGCCTGGTGGCAATGTAGTGCTACAGGACTTTTTCTAGTGTATCCAATGATGGGTCAAAATCGTCTCTGTATGGTGTAAAATCATCCATGTATACTTCGAGCCCTTCACTTATTAAGTCTAAAAGGATGTTGAGGATAGCCCTTTGAAATGTGGCAGGAGAATTGCATAAGCCAAAAGGTATAACTCTGTAGGCAAATCTTCCCCAAGGACAAGTAAAAGTGGTTTTGTCTTAGTCTTCAGGGGCAATCTGAATCTAATTGTATCCATTGAAGCCGTCTAAAAAAGAAAAGAATTTCTTTCCTGCCGAAGTGTCTAATACTTAGTCAATGAATGGAAGGGGAAAGTGGTCTTTTTGTGTTGCTTTATTTAGCTCTCTATAATCTACACAAATCCTCCACTTTCCATTCTTCTTTGGTACCACAACAAGTAGAGAGACCCATTTACTATCGGAGATAGGGTAGATGAAGTTCACATCTAAAAGTTTTTGAAGTTCAGCTTTTACAACGTATTTTAGATGAGGATTAAGTCTCCTTTGTGGTTGGCAAACATGTCTCACATATTTTTCTATGTAAATGTGATGTGTACATAACTGGGGATCAATACCTTTCATATCAGGATAGTCCCATGCAAACGCTTCTTTGTATTTGCTCAGTAGTTGGATGAGCTTCTCTTCTTGTTCGGAATTCAAGTTGGCATTAATGTTTAAAGTCTTTCTTGGCTCAATTTCTACAATTTTGCTATTTGAGACAAAGGTAGTAGGTATTGTTTGATCATGTGTATCTTTAAGAGGATCTTCTTCTAACTCATTATTAAATGCTGCTTCTATCATGTGACATTTTATATGGGGTTTGGATTCAGCTTGGCTAATGAAATTGTTAATGGCATCATCTTCTGTTTGGTCTTTGAAATCGAGGGCCTCTTTTATGGTTAATGGAGATCTAATAATTTTTGGTGAGGTATGATACAGGATGCTTGTTAGTTTTTATTATTGTGACACTTGGCTATGCTGGAGGATATAAAGCTAGGTTCTTGATATTTTCCCCCCTAGTTATGGTCATAGTGCCTTGTCGGCAACCAATATAAGCATCGACAGTTGCAAGCCAAGGTCTACCTAAAATCAATGGATGTCCATCAAGTCAGTTTTCGGGGTTTATTATCAGAAAATCAGTCAGGTACTCCTAGGAGTCAACGGGTACCATTACAACATTCTCGTAAGGGTGAATCTGACGTAACCGTTGCCGGACGGGTTTAGCGTCCGGGTAGGTTTTGATTTCATGAACTACAATAGAGGGATCAATTCCTGGCATTTCCTCGTATGACCAGGCAAACACGTCACG
>APFE031005986.1:3878-29375 GCA_000404065.3 Pinus taeda | reverse complement strand
ATCTCTTCTCAGAGATAAGCTACCATAGCCCTAGCTGGTTTATTTCTATTTCCGGTTGTAAGCATATTTCAGTATTTTTCATTAATGAAATGAAGTATTATTTCCGCTGCATCTTTGTGTATATGGTTATCTCTATATTTTATTGTGTTCCTGTTTAAATCCGGATCAACATGCCTCTGAACTGTGTTACAATGAGGCTTGAGGGCCTATTTATTGTTTAGAAATGATGGAAAACCCTTAACATTCCAAAACCTAACCCTAGAAGATGGAACGCCAAATTGTAGGCCCTGTTTGGGTAAATTGGTGCATCAATTTCCCGGGGTTGTAACTTTGGCACCCGATCTTTGTTTGACGCATACAATAGCTCGTTAGAAAGATCTATCCGAGAAATATAACTTTCAGAAGAGCAACATGGGTCCATGAACCCATGTTGCTCCCAGATTTCCCAAAAAACGTTGTTTATGGCCTCAAAACGGCTCTAGAAGTTCAGAATCCGGAAAACTGCTAAAAATAGTAAATTGTGCTACAATTACGGAAACTAAAAAATGAAAGACAGTTGTGGCGGTCCAAGTGGGATAGGTGGGTGGCCACCAAGATCCACTTGGATCACTCCTCCCCCCTTAGGAAGCAATGGTCCCCATTGCATTGAGTTCCTCCATCTGCTGAATTTCTTCCTGGGTGAGCTGTTATGCAATCTCTGATGTGTCTAGTAATGGTGGGAAGCATGGTCGACGACGGTCCACATTGAAATCTCGGTGCAAGTGAAGGAATGGAGGAATGTTGTGCTCCAAAGCATTGTTTCCATAGCCTTGGTAATGCTGTAAGGAACATGTCGGAGTGGTCAGAACTTCTGATGGGTTCCTATAAGGCATTCTTTCTGCAGATGCAACTAGACTTTGTTGCCCACTTGAAACTTGTGTGGTACCCCCATGGGTGAGGAGAAGTTGTTCCTGTGTTCTGTCATGACTGTATCCCTCTATTGCTGCTGCTACACGGAGGAACCGTTTTCGGGGGTCATGGATGTGGCAATGACCTTCCCCTTACCTTGGGAGTGAACTAGACAGAAAATAAATTTCCTAGTCTATGAGATGAGCTTGCTGCCTTTCTTAGCAGCGATCAAGGAAGTGGGGTAGGTGGGGCTACCTCTGGTATCTTGTATAATGAATTATTCAAAGAAATAATGACGACACGAGGCCTTGACTCATACACAACATGTCACCTCCACAAGTACGACTGGCCTAATAATACATCAAAAACATCCAGAGGTGTAACATCACACAATACCTCGTTTGTGAAAGGCTTGATGCTGTAGGGAAGGCGACACTGCTGGTGAACTTTGAGATCTCGTCCTTCATGAAGCCACCTGATACTGTACGACTGTGGGTGTGGTGTAGTTGGTAGGCCCAACCGCTTCACGACCTCTGCTGAAATGAGGTTCTTTTGGCTGCCACTGTCAATAATGAATCACAGCGACGAACCCTTCACCCACATCTGTGAGTGGAAAAGACATTCCCCCTCCTCTGGATCTTCAGGCCCATTCTTCTAGATCTTGGCGGTGGCAACAATGACGCTGGGCTCCGCATCAATGATCTTCTTCCCTTTTCCATTCCCCTTGTTGGGTTTTGGCTCAGGGTTAGAACATGCATCTGATTCTGAAGCCTTCAACTCAGCCACCAGCGACTACTTGGTCCGACAGACATTTGTGTTTTGAGTGGGACTCTTGTGGAACTCACACCACTTTCCTGTGTCCTTCTTCGAATTCATGGTGTTTTTCTTCCTGCGGCTTTGATGGGTTATCTTGGGTCACTCCACCTTGGCTTTTTCCTTTGGTCTTCAGATTTGTAGATCCAAAGTCTCGCTTCTTCTATTTGAACTTTTGCTTGATTTTGACAGCGAATCGGTAATGCTGTGCCGAGCGAGGAGATGTTCAGAAACTCCATCTCTTCTTGGATGTATTTGTGTAGGCAACCACCTATTTGAGCACCAAATGCAGTTCAGAGTCCTTGATACCCAACTGTGTGCAAAGGGTATGAAAAATGTTTGTGAATTCTGGCACATCTTGGTCCCTTCCCTGCCGTAGTGTGGTCCATTTGATGTATTTGTCCTCTTAGATTTTGACAGGGTAGTACTGCTCCTTGATGACATTCCAGAATGAATCCTAAGTGGGTGCAGCTGAAAATAATGAGCCCATATTTTCATCCTTCTGCTCGCAGTAGGTTTCCCACCAGTCCTTGACGTGGGGGACTGCTTTGAGAAGAGCGAAAACAATCTTATCCTGACTCGAAAATTCGTGAATAGAAAAATACCCATCTAGCAGATTTAACCATTTATCTACGAAAGATGCATCTATTTTACGCTCGAAGATGGGGATTTCAAAATTAACTTGTACCTTAAATGGTGTGGCGTTTCTAGAGTAGCTGTTGGAAGCCGATGCGTTGCCTCTGGGTAGCCGCTGAAGAATCTGGGCAAAGCTGTCCATCATCGCGTTTCGTTGTCTCTCGAGGGCTTCTTCGAGCAAGATTTTGATATGATATCCTACCCCCTTGTCTTTCTTTCATCCGCCATGGGAAGTCATCAGGATTTGTGAGGCTGGTCTTGCAAAGGTTCGACATGTTCAAACCCTAATTCCTTATATCCCGACCTCGTTGGGGACATGCAAAGAAAAACAGAGACAAAGCAGACCGCTTTGATACCACTGATCCAGATATAAATAGGAACGCAATAAATTACAGAGATAACCATAAATATAGATATGCACTGGAAATAATACTTCATTTCATTACTGTAAAATACTGAAATATGCTTACAAACAAAAATGGAAAGAAACCAACGAGGGCAGTGGTAGCTGATCGCTGAGAAGAGATGTGGCAGATACATGCCTCTGAACTATGTTAGAATGAGGCTTGAAGGCCTATTTATTGTTGAGAAACAATGGAAAACCCTTAACATCCCAAAACCTAACGCTAGAAGATGAAACGCCAAATCGTGGGCCCAGTTTAGGTAAATTCGTGCATCAATTTCCTAGGGTCATAACTTTGGCACCCGATCTTCATTTGACGCATACAATAGTTCGTTAGAAAGATCAATTTGAGAACTATAACTTTGGGAAGAGCAACATCGGTTCATGGACCCATGTTGCTCCCAGATTTCCCAAAAAACGTCGTTTAGGGCCTCAAAACGGCTCCGGAAGTTCAGGACCCGAAAAATGGCTAAAAATAGTAAATTGTGCTACAATTACGGAAACTAAAAAACCGAAAGAGACAGTTGTGGGGGTCTAAATGGGATAGGTGGGTGGCCACCAACATCCATCTGGATCATTCCTCCCCCCTTAGGAAGCAATGGTCCCCATTGCGTTGAGTTCCTCCATCTGCTGAACTTATTCCTGGGTGCGCTGTTTTGCAATCTTTGATGTGTCCAGTAATGGTGGGAAGTATGGTCGATGATGGTCCACATTGAGCACTCGGAGCAAGTGAAGGGATGGAGGAATGTTGTGCTCCAAAGCATTGTTTCCCCAGCCTTGGTAATGATGTAAGGAACATGTCGGAGTGGTTGGAACTTCTGATGGGCTCTTGTAAGGCGTTCTTTCTGTAGATGCAGCCAGACTTTGTTGCCCACTTGAAACTTGTGTGGTACCCTTGTGGGTGAGGAGAAGTTGTTCCTCTGTTCTGTCATAATTGTATCCCTTTGTTGCTGCTGCTGCGTGGAGGAATCCTTTGTAGGGGTCATGGATGTGGCAACAACCTTCCCCTTACTTTGGGAGCGAACCAGACAGAAAATAAATTTCCTAGTCTGTGAGATGATTTTGCTGCCTTTCTTAGTAGCGATCAAGGAAGTGGTGGTAGGTGGGGCTACCTATGGTATCTTGTATAATGAATATTCAAAGAAATAATGAAAGCACGATGTATTGACTCATACACAACATGTTGCCTCCACAAGTACGGATGGCCTAATAATACATCACAAACATCCAGAGGTGTAACATCACACAATACCTCGTTTGTAAAAGGCTTGATGTTGCAGGGAAGGCGGCGCTACTGACAAACTTTGAGATCTCGTCCTTCATGAAGCCACCCAATACTGTATGGTTGTGAGTGTGGTATAGTCGATAGGCCCAACCGCTTCACGACCTCTGTTGAAATGATGTTCTTTTGGCTGCCACTATCGACAATGAATCGTAGCGGCGAACCCTTCACCCACATCTGTGAGTGGAAAAGATGTTCCCCCTCCTCTGGATCTTCAGGCTCATCCACCTGGATCACTTTTGAAGCTAAAATTAATCATATAGGGGGGTTTTCAAGATGGCCATCCCTACATTTCTGGCCAACAAATTTTCCTCATTGGATTTTTCTTCCATTGTTGGTTATCCTAACCATGTTCCTTTGTTTCATGAATGGGATACCTACTTGCCTAAATTCAATGCGAACACAGAGAGAAGGCATGACCAACACCTTAAATATTTTCATGAATGCATGGAGCAACAAGGTATTTGTCTTGAAGTTGTAAAAAATGAAGTTGTTCATGTATTCTTTAGAGGAAGGTGCTAGATTTTGGTACAAAACACTACCTCGTGGAAGAATATCTTCCCTAAGAAGTTTTCATAAAGATTTCAATTACTATTGCAAAGAATTATACCCACCAAATACTTTATTTGAAGATTGCTGCGAACCTCTTAATGATGAAGACATTCTTGAGGTTAATGACCCTGCTGAAGATGTATGTGAGAGCCCATTCCAAGGAGATATCCACTCACATCAAAATGCATCACCCCATGAGAAAGAAAGAGAAGAAGGAAACACCACTGAGCTACAAATAAACTCTCAAAGGGTTTATTTAGTTGATTTTGATGTTTCCCCTTCTTTTGATGAATATGACTCTGATGGAGGTTCAAGTGAGGCAGAGCTACCACACTCTTAGTTATGGGAAGCTAAACAAGAAGAAGAGGCCCATTAGGAGGTCAAAAAAGAGGCTCCGGTCCATTATGTATATCATTCACATGGAGAGTAGGATCAAGGATCTCCTCCAATTTGTGGTTCATATTGTTTAGAGTAGGGAGAGATGGTCACTAGGGTCTAGAAGGAGCTGTTTACCAACAAGGGGGGAGCAAGCTCCCAACAACAAATTTTTCAAGAAGAGCTCAAAGCCGAAGTTGAGCAGCTGAATATTGTTGATGGTTACCATGAAAAAAAAGACATTGGTCAACAGAATGTATGTGAAGAAGAGCTTGCTGCAAACATTCCTTGCCTATTCCATGACCCTGTGGCTAAGTACATGAGCCTATTCTTAAGTTAACACCAGAGGTCATTCCAAGAGCATGTATTAGGTTCCTTGTTTGAAATTTTTTCATGGTGCATGCTCATGTTAATTTTTGTTTTTTAGTAGTGTAAAGGCATATGGTCCAGTACTCTAATGCTCGCTTGACTCCATTGGAGGGTTGAACACCCTTAGCTGAATTAAATTCTATGCATAAGTAGGAATGTACATAAATAAGCTCACTAGCTGAGCATTTACTTTCTAGTTGTTAGAATTTTTATTTCTTCATTTTAGATTGAGGAGGAAAGTCCCATGGAGATTTTGCTGATTAGAAAGATTCATTTATTATTGACTCCATGTCCAATGGTGAAGGACATTGGTCTGCAGGTTCTCAGTAGCTTGCAAGCAAGTCACTGTCCCCAGTAGGAGCCAATGTTGTCACTCACTGTCTTATCAATCTTTAATTGCCTCCAGTACACAAAAGAAGTGAAGTTTAATGCCAGTTTTTTAGGCCATAGAAGCTATCAAGAGCCAAATAAACCGCCCCATTGCATAGTACTCAAAAAGAGATTTCCAATGGTATATAGAAGTCCAAAAAAGGACTCCTAGATTAGAAGTTAGAGCCTGTTGAAGATTTCCTTGGGAAAGCCCAAAAAACCAAGAAAAAACACTAGAGGACAAAGGCAAATCACATTGGAGGATCCCGCACCCTGGAGTCCCATGTCATCACATCCTGCAATATTGGCATATCAGTAGACCAAAGGGCTACCACCCTAAAAGCCTTGTGGGGGGCCGATTGTGTGATATAATGTAAAGTCGTTGGGGAGGGTTGAAAAAGTTTAACGAAGGAATTCCTTGAAAAGCAAAGGTCAGTCCACCCCCTTCTCTCTCCTCCATGTGGTGGAATATGTGAATCTCGCGATCTCGCAGTGTTGCAATTCCGCAGGTCCTGCATTTCGCATCTCGGTGACCCCGGAGTCTCGTAGTCCCACAGGTCCTGCAGGCTCGCATCTCGGCAACCCCATAGTCCCGTAGTCTTGTAGGTCCCACATCTCAACAACCTCACAGTCTCGTAGTCACAACAAACTTGAAAACCTTACGGGGGGCCGATCTTGCGAGATAGTGTGAAATCACCAGGGAGGGCTGAAAATTTTTAACAAAGAAAAGCATAGAAAAACCAACATCAAGCTGCCCCCTTCTCTCTCCTCCACGTGGTGGTACGATGGTATGGTAAATCCTGCATCCTGCATCTCGCAATCCCGCAATATCGCCGGATCAGCGAGGTTTTCATTCCAAGACTGTGCAGGGACCGATTTTATGACACAGTGTAAAAGTTTCGAGAAGGGCCAAAAAACGAATACAAAGGAAACCCATGCAAAAACAGGGCTAGGCAAGCCATTTTCTATCTCTTCCTAGGGGCACATGGCGTAATATGATTGGTCCTCAGAGATGACATGGTAGTTGACGTCATCAATGACGTGGCAGTACAGGTGACACATGGCACTTAGATTCAACATTTTCAAGGGTCCTATGGGGGCATTTCCAGGTGACACATGTCACCAATCACAAGGTGACACGTGGTAGTGATGACGTCAGCTCCCATAGATTAGCGATCAACGGTTGCACAGGTTAAAGCACTCCTCCACCTTAGTCTCCTCGGCTTTCAATTGCGATATGCGGGGGTTTTCCTCTCAAATGTGATATATTATGAGGTTTGGCCTATAAGGATTCCACGTCTGAACAATTGGCCAATTGTTGAGAAATAAGGTAATAGGTCGTCCTCCTTTGAGGTTATGATTGCAATATCTTTGTTGGGCTTGATCCTGCTGATCGACGATCGCAAGTTAGAAAGAGATATTCCAAGTGGTAAAGTGTATCAAGCACCAAGATGTGGTATTCTGTGCAAGAAAGGAAAAAGGCCCCCTTAGACAAGAGCCTGAGGACTAAGCTCCTGGTTATAACCCCTAGTCATATGAAGGAAATAACTAAAAGGGGCTAAAACCAAAGGGGGGCTAAGGGGCATCTATGCTCGTTGTTTTGTAATGTTTTAAAAAAGAAAATTCTCACTACAATAAAGCCTCAGAGCATGATACAGGGCATTGAAGGCGTATGGGTTGACAGCTGAAGCCGTGAATGAAGTATGGCGTGGTAGTAGATCAATAAGGGGGGGACTTAGGAAGACTTAATGGCACGTCATGGTTATCCACTCCATCACGCAATAAAGGACTACCAGGACACACTCCATTCCTACTCCATAATAGGTGTTCATAGTTGACCCACTCCCTCCTCCAGTGAATGAGCTACTCAGGTAGTTAAGGCAAAATTGACAGAAACCAACAGAGCATCTAGGGAACAACATCACGATAGGGATATAGTTTGATCAGGTGCCTCCACCGGAACAACAGGGGGACACCTCCTCCTTCATATTTCCTTTTTCCTCCTTCTTCCATTCGTTCTGAAGTTAGCATTTATTTCTAAGAAAGGGAGAAAATCCCCATTGTAATATTTTTAGGTAGTATGAGCTATCACAGGCTAAGGCAACTAGTACATCAGATAGCTAGCCTTTGGCTGATATATTTTTTAACAGTTATTCCAGCTCCCCGTCTTCTTATAAATAGGGGGAAGCAATATTATACAGAGGTTCTGGAATTTCTCACCCGCACGATCTGAGTTCTGTGTTGCCATTTGGTTCTAATATGTTTATTCATGGGGGATCCACTGATATCATGCTGAATGTATGGAATGGTTATTTGGACCCTTTGAGATAAATGGTGTTTCCCTTTTGATTCCAAGCAAGATTAATGTGCAGAGTGTTCCACTCGGTAATCTCATTTCATCTGTGTTTTTCTTCCTTTTAAATAGTATAATGAATGCAATTGGTTCCTCTTCAATCTACGGATTTATCTTAGCTGCTCATAGAAGACAATACCCGTGCTTATCACATACCTATATGTCTTATTCACTAGCATTGCAATACCTATAAAATTATAGATTTACTTGTGCATTGAACTAACCTGTAGGACCTGTATTAGCCCAAATATGTGTTAGCTTTGGCAGAGAATGATACCCATGTTGTGTTTGATTTGCAACCTTCTTTCGCACACCTCTATTTCTATCATTCCACTGGAAAACTGTGGTTTAGGATTCTGTGTTTAACCCTATCCATCAAATTCCACTTTCTGTTGGAACATTGCTGCCTAGGATTTTGTTTGTTACAACCCTATACATATTTTTCCCTCCTTCCTTTCCTCCTCTCCATCATTACTACGACTTCAATTTTAAGTTGTCTCATTTCCGTGTGTCAGCCACTAGAGGAAGAAGCCATTTCTCTTTGAGATTACCACAATATACCCCCAGCATTTGGATCCATGAGTTGGCTTGAATCTAATTCAATGAAGGCCTATTGAACCAAGCCCCTCCTATTACCATTTTACGTGACAATTACAGTTTTGATAACCTCTCATAGATAATCTCTTAAGCACTCCTCTATTAAGATGTCCTAGGCATTGGTCTACAATCGATCCAGAGGCTATCTCTAAGAGACTTTATATCTCCCCTGCAACACTTCTATCGCTTGTGTGATTTGAAGTGACAACAGGTTGGAAGATACATTAGATGGATGTAAAGACCTCATTCCTTAATGGCATGGTTGGGGAAGAGATGTATATTGAGCAGGCTAAAGATTTTGAGACCTTTGACTGTGAGTCGCATGTGTACGGACTCAAGCAAGTATTGTATGGGCTGAAGCAAGCACCCCATTCTTGGTACACTAGGATCGATAGCTACTTCACCGGGTTGGGCTTCACCAAAAGTGAAGTAGATGAGAACCTATAGTCGGTGATTTGATTTTGACAAGTGATGATAAGATGATCAAGTCTTGCAAAGAGGATCTTGCACGAGATTTCAAAATGAAGGACTTGGGGCTCATGCACTACTTTCTGGGCATGGAAGTACAGAAAGGTGATGGGGAGATTTTTGTCTCTAAAGGAAAGTATGCCAATGAGACACTAAAAGGGTTCCACATGGAGAGTAGTAAACCCATGGAGACTCCTCTAGTAGGTAGCTAGAGGAAGGAGGATGCTACTTTGGGTGAAGTAGTGGAAGCTATTGTTTATAGACAACTTGTGGGTTCACTCATGTATTTGGTGAACACACGACCAAACATGTGTTAGGAAATTAACTATATTAGTTAAGTGATGGTTAGGCCTACCAAACTATATTGGAAGGTGGTTAAGCATGTGTTAAGATACCTCAGAGGCACTACTCAATATGGATTGTGGTATAGAAGGATAGAGGTAGTGGAGCTTCAAGGCTTCACCGACGTAGATTGGGTAGGGAGGGAAGAGAACATCAAGATGGATCTTCAATATTGGGTTAGCATCTATTTCTTGGTACAACATGAAACAAAGATTGGTAGAATCAGTTCGGAAGAGGCAGCGTACATGGCTGCTAGTCAAGCAACATGTGAGGCAACCTAGATGAGGAATATTTTGGTTGGTTTGTTTGGTCAGCAGATGGATCCAACTGTGATTTATTATGATAACTAGAGTTGTATAAAACTCTTTGAAAATCCAATTTTTCATGACCAGTCCAAGTATATTGATATCCAGTATCATCATCTTCAAGATTGTGTACAAAGGCAGATTATGTTATTAAAGTACATTCCCACAAAGGAGCATGATTTGACATTTTGACAAAGGAATTGTCAAGATGTAAATTTGAGTTTCACAAAGATAGGATTGGGGTAGATGATAATCCCTTTCTTGTTGAGAGGGAGTGTTGAAAATATCAACAAGAAATTCCAATTTAATTTGTCCTTGAGTTAAATTGTGAATTAAAATCCAATTCTATTCTCATAGCAACTTGTAAATAGTTAATTAAGTTTAATTGACTTAATTAACTTAGGAATTTTGAGTTGGAAGTCTATATGGAGTATGTAAGTTTGATCCCTAAATTTTAGGGGTCCAAGTTGAGTTCTTTAGAGTTGTAATTGGATAACTCATTCTAATTGAGTTATAATCAGTTAAACTAGTTCTAACTGTTGGAGGAACAAGTAGAGGTTTAGTAGTGAGTCAGTGCACCAATGCATCCTTAGTGCCACACTGGTTAACTGAAGATTCACTCACAAATAATTCATGCATGTAAGTTTAGAGGAAGACCCAGTTGAGAATGTAGGGACAATGTATTATCAATTCTATGATTTTCCAAGTTGTACAGATAAAAAATGAAAATAGTTGAGGACCTAAGTTTAGATTGCATAGTTTTGGAAGACGGATTTCCCAATTAAATATGGGTTGATCCTCTTAGGAATGGTGCAAAGAAATAGGGGCTTGGCAGGAAACATAATTGGCTAAGTGTTTACTTGAGCTGGCTTGTGAAGCAGAGAGTTGATCATACTTATGCAGGGATTGTTCTAGTGAGAACAAGCATTGTATTTTCTTCTTAGATTTCTGATTAATGCAATATAGATAGTTAGGGTTTTGAGAAGTTTCTTTCCCTAGAGAAATATTGTGTTAAGCACAATTTATATTCTTCCTCTTGCTGATTATTGTTTTCATCGATCATTATTGGTTTTCGCGGTTGAAATTAGAGTAGATTCTTGTCTTATGTTTTAGTACATTACATGAACTGTTGAATCCACATAGTAAAAATATACAACACCATCAACAAATAATGGTTAAACAAACTATCATAGACACACCATAACAACTATGTATAGAAAAAATCCACTTACCTACTATGATCCTATATTTACAGAGGATTAAAAATGTAGAAATGCGGTGATCTTATATCCCTCTCGTGAGAGAGATAGGCTTGTGCAAAATCTGATACCATGTAGAGAAATGAAAGAGTGGACATGGTTTCCACAAAACAAAATTGTGTTAGAGTGATGTTGGAGCATGGGTTTTGAGTACATGTTTGGGAGCACCGCACAAAAAGGTTAGCTAAGGGTCAACACATGGGAAATAGGGAAAGTCATTAGGTTTACCTTGTGGGTTTTTTCCCATGGTAATAGCTACCACCCATAGTAAATTGGGGTTTTGAGTCGGCTTTTGCCTAAATGTAAATATATAAATAGAATAAGTAACAGTTAAGGAAGGTAACATTCAAGGGTAGTACTTGATAAAGGACAATTATATGTATTAGTATGAGACATGATTTCACACTATAATGCTGATTTATTAGGTTGGTGAGGCACGACAGTTAGAATGTAATGAAGACTTTTCAATGATTAAAAAATATCTATTTTGGGCTTATTTTTTGTGTTGCACACTATGTAATGAATGGTGTAATTCACTTGTTACAATTCTATTAGGCCCCTATAATACTAGTGATTCCCCCAT
This sequence comes from Pinus taeda, assembly GCA_000404065.3. Classification (NCBI taxonomy): domain Eukaryota; kingdom Viridiplantae; phylum Streptophyta; class Pinopsida; order Pinales; family Pinaceae; genus Pinus; species Pinus taeda. The sequence goes on along the minus strand of APFE031005986.1, from coordinate 17,781 downwards.
TATTATTGTCATTGTATCCCTTATTGTTATTATTGTGCCCCTATTGTCCCCATATTGTTATTAGTATGCCCCATAGAAACCCACTATTGCTATTTTTGTGCCCTTATGTTATTAAAACTGTTTATGGTTGGCTTGATTATATTGTTGACCCATCTTAGACTCCATAGTATAGAAGGAGGTTTAGTCATTTGTTCATTCCAAGAATTGTTCATTTGTGTAATGTAAAGGAGGTTTCCCCCTCTAAGAGGCTGAATTCTAAGGCATTGATCTATATTTTCTATCTTTTTGTGAGCTAGTTTCCTAACATTTGGTATCAGAGCTTTGGATTTTAGGGTTTCGTTGCTCCAAATAGGACATCGTGGAATTTTCGCTATAACTTTTTTTTTTGCGATGTTTCCAAAGCTACAAAAAAAACCCATATGATCCGAACTCGTTCTAAACTTTGGGTCCAAATTTCAAATCTTATCTCACTATATTTGCGGAGATATGATCTGCGGAAGTTAGGGTTTTTGCAGACTCCCGAATTACATTCCAAATAGGTGACCTGGGGAAAATCGTCATAACTTTTGTTTTGAAAATCAGATTGAAATTTCGTCAGAAATTTCACAAAGAGGACGGCCTATGGTTTTCTGTGTATCAGTTTTAGGTACTAAGGTGTGAAACAGTGACACGTGGCACGTCGTACAAGTTTGCTCTACTGAACTAGTCTATAATCAGGGCACCGTGGGAGATTTGGCATAACTATTCCTTGGAGAATCCAATATTGATAAAACTTGCGGGGTTAGAAAGAGGACTCAAAGGGATACTGCAAGACGAGATTTCAGATATTCGAGGTTCGAGATACAAGAGATTGAATATCGAGATCTTACAAAGTGAAAAAAATGTGTGTAGTTTTTTTTAAATTTTGCATAAGATTGGTTTGAAAAATTAGCTTAAAGGAATTCAAAGGGAATAGTGAAAAATTATTAGAATTAATTAATTCCTCGAAGAAAGAAAATGGAAACATCTAGTAAGCAACCTGAAAGCTCTAGCATGACTTGTGAAGAAGAGGAAGAAATGCAACATGATATATCAAAATTACAAGACCAAGTACACCAAATTTCAGTCTCACTAAAGGTAAATGAAGCCAAGATGAATGGCGTGGAAGCTAATATGAATGGCATGCAAGTTAATATGGATGGCATGGAAGCTAATATGAATGGCATGCAAGTTAAGATGGATTGTGTGGAAGCTAAAATGGATGACATGGAAGCTATGATTAATGGCATGGATGCTAAGATGAATGGCATGGCCGATAAGATGGAATAATTAAAGATAAATTTGAATAAGTTGCTACAATAAATGGTCATTAATGGTGAAAGGGTAGTAAAGGAAACCCATGATGAGAACAAAATAAATGTTAATCATGATTTCATAGACTCTAATGTTGGATTTAAGACCCACCATGTTCCAAATATCGATATTAGGAAATTTGATGGCAAGGATCCTGGAACATGGATACTATATATGGAGCAATTTTTCAATCTCCATAATGTGCAAAACACACAAAAAGTACCTATTGCAACTTTATATTTGGAACCAAATCAGTTTGTATGGTATCGATGGCTTTTCTCTCGTAAACATATTGTCACTTGGGCAATTTTTACGGAAGAAATGATAGCACATTATGAGGATACAAAAATCATGTTAGGCCCCTACAATAATAGTGATTCCCACATTACTATTGTCATTGTATCCCTTATTTTTATTATTGTGCCCCTATTGTCCCCATATTGTTATTAGTATGCCCCATAGAAACCCACTATTGTTATTTTTGTGCCCTTATGTTATTATTGTTATGTCAGCTTGATTATATTGTGACCCCTTAGACTCCTATATATAGAAGGGAGGTTTAGTCATATGTATCATCCAATAATTTTTCATTTGTGTAATGTAAAGGAAGTTGCCCCCTCAAAGAGGCTGAATTCTAAGGCATTGATTTATCTTTTCTATCCTTTTGTGAGTTGATTTCCTAATATTGTCTCTATTTCCTACACTCATAACACACAACCTAATTTGGAATCATCCAACATGGTCCTAGCCATTTCTTTGATTTTTTTCTTCTTTCTTTTGGTGATTCCATTTTTTGTGGTGTGTTAGAAGATAAGAATTGTCTCTTTATTGCTTGTTCCTGACAAAAGTGCTAGAATCCTCGGATGTGAACTCCCCTCCATTAACATATCTCCGACATTTGATTCTTAGATTGGTTTCATTATCAATCATCTCCTTATATATTTTGAAGCATTCAAAGGATTCAAACTTCTTCTTCAAAAAATTGACTGCTATCATCCTAGTACAATCGTCAATCATTAGCATGAAGTATTGTTCACCATTCAATCCTTTGGTTCTGATTGGTCCACATAGGCTAGTGTGTACCAACTCTAATGGTTTTGAAGTGGAATTTTCCTTGGCCTTGAACTCAACTCTTGTCTATTTCCCATGCTTATAATGCTTACATGAGGTGCTAGCTATATTTGAAATCTCTAGAATTTCTCTCATAGCTTCCTTTTCACTGATTATGACTAGGTTGTCGAAGTTCATGTGTTCCATCCTTCTGTTCTAGAGCCAAATTTCATCCTCTTTAGCCAAGAAACAACCTTCCTTTCCAATCTCATCCAAGCTATATACATCATTTGGATTTCTTGCTACTCTCACCATTAACCTACGTAATTTCTCCCTTCTTATTTCACATTTATTTGAGTCAAACTGTAGCATGTGCCCTTGATCACACATTTGGCTCACACTTAGTAGATTATGGTTCAAGATTTCAATCAGTAAAACATATTTTGTTGTGTAATTCTTGCTTCCAAGATGAATTTTACCCTTTCCTCTCACCTTTGTAGAACCATCATTTCTGAATGAGATGATTCCATCGCTATGTTCCTGTAAAGATAAAAATATTTTCTTATTCCCTATTGTAAGTGTTGAGCAACAACTATCGACATACCATACAATTTTATTGCTTTGTGATTTTAGAGCAATTTCACAAATTCCATTTTTCTTCTTCCAAACTTTAGGCGGAGGATTTATAATATGTTGTCATTTCCTTGGAGGAGTGGTCAACCTATAGTATTTAGCTAGATGTCCAAATTTTTAGCATTTGTAACACTCTACTTCATTACTCAAGTATCCAAAACTGTTATAACTTCATTTGTAATCTTCTCGAGATTTTCTAGAATAATCATTCCTCGAGTAGCTTTCAAGGTTACTTCTATTCCTAGCATAGGATTTATAGTTTATAGACTTATGTCCAAAATTATTGCAAGAATAACATACACCAAGGAATTGTTGACGCTGCAATCAACACCCTCCAAAAATTTTCCTACACTTGAATTTTGGAGACTACTCAAGACCTTGTGATCTATCATTCCATGGTCACATCATGATTGATTGATGTTTTTCTAAGCATTCAATTATTCTTCTTAGACTCTAAGTGTGAAGGTCACTTTCTCAAACATGCTCAATGAATTCGTAAGCACATATCTTTCTATGCAAGCTTAGATAGTTGTTGCGTAGCTCTTGAAAGTAAGGCTTGCACAATCATTATTAACAATAATTGCGCAATACATAATTACACTATATTGCACAACTCATGTCGAAAATCAGTGCATAGTCTCCATTGTCATTCTTCCTCACTTCATTTGCAATTTTACTTCTATTCCGATGAGTTTTCCCAATTGTAACTTTTGCACACCTTTTCTTTCACAGGGGTCACTTTGACCTTCACGATTGTTGCTTTTGGTCACCTTCACTTTAACAAGCTTCATTTTCATGTTGTCTTAGCTCTAGAATTTGTCGCCTTCACTTTCTTTAGCTTTTGCAAGTGTCATGTTCATTTTTACTTACTATTTCAAGTGTCATTTCATGTTTACTTATTGTTGCAAGTGTCACTCTTAACTATTACAACTCTTGTATGTGTCACACCTTTTCACATTACTAGGGGAAACTCTAACACACTCTTCTACATTAGATGGTCGTATATATCATTATAATATGTTCTATACACATTCCTATAGCTTACCACACTTCCTGGTCATATTCGACACTTATGTCATAACTTGTGTTCTAAGTGTTGCAACGTGGCATTTCAACTGTCACACTTAGGAAGAAGTGTCACTCTGTTGTCATTTCAAGGTGTGATTGTTGTTCATGAGTCTTGTTCATCCCCCTAGCTTTTATTGATGGCATTCATGTGTGTGATCTATGTCAGAGTCTTGTTTGGATGCTTTTCCCTTTCTTACTCTACTGGTCCCACACTTAGCCATTCTGGAGCTCTTCTTGGTCCTCCTTACCAATGCAAGTTGCGAATAAAATAAACCTATCTAGGTGATGAGTACAACTTATTCATGAGCCTCATTGATCATATATTTTCCTCCCATACTTTTGCACTTATTACTCTTTAATGTCAGCCCTTATCACTGCATATTGAGAACCTTCAAAGTAGAGTCACCTAACCCTTGTTGCATGCACTGACTCACTGCACTAATATTTCAACACCTCTTCCTTGTAAAGTGCACGGAGCATCACTAGTGGCCCTCTGTAAAATAAAACTACGTAACACAAGGTCTCTTCCCTATCACAATGCATTAAGCATCCTCTAGGAGAAGTTACTTACCTTTTGTTTCCTACCTTAGCTAATTATAGAATCTTCTCTTCCAATGAGCCTTCCTAAGTGTAGATCACACTTCTAGTGAGTATTCAACCACTATAGAAGAAAACTACACTATCATGGATGTCTCCCTCTCAAGTAAAGTGCATGGCATAGTTTCTATGCCTAGTCCTGCTCCCACTATTCACTTCAACCCCTCAATGCACCAAAGACTTGTTTCACATGCCTCCCTTGGTGTAGGTCAAATTTCTAGTGGACAATCAATCACTGCTAAAGAAAATTGTGTCATCCCCTAATATTTCCTCTAAGTTATAGCGCATGTCGTAGTTCGAATTAGCAAGCAATCAAAGCTTGTCCACTAGACTCTCTTATTGTGCCAAGAATGAGTCTTGTGTTGCCTCTTTAGCACATGTCAGATTTCTAGTCCACAATCAAGGCCTCCCTAGTCACTCTGAGTCTCAATTTTCGTATTTTTCTCTCCTACTCCCTTAAGCCTAGTGCATGGGGCAATTTCAGTCAGCAAGCTAATCACATTGCCTCTTGCGCTTGCCCACTATGTTGGACCCTACAAAGCCCCTCCTCATAGCACATGGCAGAGTTCTAGTGAGTAGTGGTGCCTTCCTCAACCACTATTAAGCTCAAATGAGCCATCCTCATCAAGCCTTTCCTCCTCGGTCCCTACACAAGTCCATCAAGAGCAACTTATTTCATGAGAAAAGTAGGAGTAGGATAGATGATTTCAAGACTCATCTTTCCTTGTCATGAGCGAACTTCATTAGCAGGTGTACCATCTCATTATGACAGGGTGATGCTCATGGAATATGTCAAGGAGAAGGAACAAATAACACTTGCAAAGAAGAATCACAAAGAGGAACCATCATGAAGACATGAAGAGACCTTGGACAATGACAGAAATAGTACATTTCATGATGAATCAGAAGGTCCCAATATTGATCCAAGATCCTTTGGAGGGTGAAGATCAATTATTGATCAGATATATCATCAATAATTTAAATACATAACAACAAAGAGAATATCTTGGCATTTCCACATCATCATGTAGTTCCATGTCATCAATGCCAAGTCATGGCTTGTACAAATATCATCACAATGTCATATGCCTCCATGTGTCTTGCCACATGATGTTGAATGTAATTATGTATTATCAAAAGGAAAATTACAATATGTAAATGTGTGGAAGTCCAAGAGTCACATGTGGAATGTGAAAATTCACATGTAGACCAAAGAGTCAGTAGAAGTTCAAAGGTCATCTAGGAGTCTAAGATTCATGAGGGTAGATCAAGAGTCATACCAGGAGATGAAAGGTCAATACTATTGCTATAAAAGAAACCTCGTAACTCAAACAAAGGGCTTTTGGAGGCTTGGGCTTTGGAGAGCTATCCTTAGTTTCTCTAGCTTGGCATAGAAGAGAAGATAATTCCTTGGAGAAGTAAGAAGTGACTTAATGTTCCATTACTGGAACTAGCGTCTCATCATTGTAACTATGTACTTGGATATTTCACTTAATAATCAGAAGTTCATTGAGCTAGCACACTTTCATGCATGTAATGTGAATGTTGTAAGGCTATTCTTTAGATGTTTGTGGTATATGTTATGTTAATATGTACTAAAGAAATTGAACTACATTGGCTTTGGTGCTTATATTCTTGAATGTGTGTTGTATTTTCTTTAATGATCATTGTGTGTATGTGAACTATTTCACCAGATAACTAATGAATATTTCCTTGCTCTCTTGTGCCTCTCTTAGGATAGTATTATTACTTTCCTTCTAGAGACTCAATCTTATCTCCCCTCTTGTGAAGGCCTCTTTTTACCCATTGCAATTGGTGTTTCACAATGCCAACTTACTTGTTGATTTCAAAGGATATGTGTGTAATCTCTTATGTTATTCACTTACCAAGTCAAACCTTAGAGTTATGGTGGTCAGGCCAATACTCCAGATGGGGCTCCTACTCCAAACAGTGTGAGGTCTAATTGGGACTTCACATGGGGTTGACCTACATATGTTGGCAAAATCCAACACTGTCAATAGGAAGATAGTTTGATACCTAAGAGGAGTAGATCTTATTTTGGTGCAATTCTGTAGAGATGTTCTTCTTGAGATCTCTTCATTGTAGGTTTTTTATTTCACATCGGTTGACATTGAGCCTTTTCTTTGGTAGGAATGCTTTCCTCCTTGGGATTTTTTTACCATGTCATCATATGTTTTCTATTAAGATTCATTTTTTGTCATTATGGAGCTAGAGCCTTTGATGAATGTGGGCTTGTATCCTAATATAGTATTGCAACTGCATGATCTTTGACCACTAATAATTTCATCCAAAAAATTGGTGTTATTTTCAAAGTTTTGTTGGATGTTCTTCTTCTATGATTCCTTCTATAAAGACACAACTTCTGCTTATAAACCCTCCTTTGAATTGATGATTTCTTCAAAATCGAGCAATTCTTCAATTTTCTTAGCCTCCTCTGGTTGCACTTTTATATTAATGATAATCTTGTCCGATTCTTTAGAATTTTAGTTTGTTTCTTTAGTTCACTAAATTCAACTTCCAATGTCTCAGTATTCCTTCTTTCTACCTTTAGATCCTTTAAGGTGTCGATAAGTTCTCTTTCTAGATCAACCTTGCCTTATTCTTCTTTATATTCTTGTCCTTTAGGGGATTCCTTCCTGTTATCTCTTGCCATGAACAACACCCGTCCTGTGTAATTTTCACTATCACTATCACTCTCTTCTTCAGATGAAGTGTTATCTTCCTTGAGGTATGTAGAAGCATTTCTTGAAGCCTTTCTTTTTACCTTGCTTCTTGTATCTTCTTTAATTCTTGTTTGCTTTTGTAGGTGATTCCTCTTCGTCGTCATTGTCTTATTTATTTTCATAAGTGTTACAAGACATTTTGTCACATCTACTCACAAGGCCTGAAAACCAAATCAATCAACATCCTTAAACACTTTTTTATTATCTATTTGCAAAGTGTATAATTTTCCTGTAGATTCACAAGCTCATGTAATCTACTAAAACAAGAGACAATAATCTACTTATACTCTTTACAACGAAAGCCCATAAACATCGAGAAAACAATAATCAATAGAGGAAGAGAATCGAAGGCACATAACCCAATAAATATCTGGGGAAAGCCACAACTCAAAACCCCACTATCTGCTTTGTATTAATCCATAAAATCGAGATGAAATTACAATGTTTTTTCTCTCTAGAACAATGCCAACACTCAAAAAATTCAATCTCCAACTCATAAGCAAGTTCAATGCCAAATCTTAGCCTCTTCACAAGCTCTCCAAGTCTCTATTCCAATGCGTCCTTGATCAAAGAATTTGGATGAATACAATATGCTCTGCTCAACCTTGAGCTTAATTTGCACAAGTATTTCCTATCCTCCACCTGATGACTTCCTTTGTCCAATACTTAGTCAAATTTCCAAGCCTCCAAGCTTCTAATTCTTTGCACAATTCCTGAGAGAATTAGCCTGTATTTAAAGGGAAATTCCTCATCCATAGCTGCACAATCCAAAATTAGGTCCTTCTCTGATTGCGTGCACCATCTGTACAACTCAGAAAATTATACAACAAATAGTACATTGTCCCTACACTCTAGTCTCAATTGCATCTTTCTCAGAATCGACATGCATGAGTTTCTGATGAGGGAATCTTCAGTTAACTAGAGTAGCACTAGTTGAGTGCATTAGTGCACCAACTGACTATTAACTCACTATTAGTTCCTCAATAGTTTGGAACTAATTTAAGTAGACTTAACTCAGTAAACTGAGTTAACTAATTACAACTCATACTTAACACATCCTGGACCCCTATAATATAGGGATAACATATACATGACTTCATAAGGACTTCCAACTCAAAATTCCTAACTTAAATAATTCAACTCACTCTATTTAACTATTACAAGTTGCTATGAGAATAGAATTTGATTTTAATCCTCAATTTAATTCAAGGAAAAATTAAACTAGAATTTCTAGATTCTTTTTTTATCATTTCTTGTTGCTATTTTCAACACTCCCTCTTAACAAGAAAGGAATTCAACTTGATCTCGATCCTAAACCTTTGGAATGTTCTGCATGCAATACTTCTCTCTAGTTTTGTTGCTCCAACAACTCCAAAAAAAAAAAAACATCCAACCTGAATCAGAATGATGCCTCTATCATCAAATTCTTTGACTACTATTGCCTTTGTCGATTGAAAACTCTGCGCTTCTATTGACTCTACCTTTCTGCACTATTGTCAACCCTCTTTATGCTTCTTCAATAGTTGACTGCTCTAGCCTCTGCCACTTTGATCTCTAACTGCATCAATCCATTGATTCCTCCCGCTACTATGTACTTTGGGATTCCGTAGCAAGGTACGATCCATGAGATAAACCCTCTTAATGGACCTTGCCCAATTTCAGCCTTCTTGTGACTATTACTTCACATCACCCCACCTCACACTTGGAGGTATAGTTGCATGTGATCCCTCTGCCCACCTGGCTTGAAATTCCCCCCTACTGGAGGTCTCTGCATGAGTGGATGCCTCCACTAGGTCCCCTCTTTTCTTCTCCAATTGTGGTTGCTTCACAATTTTCCGAGACTGCTTCTTCTCTTCTTGAGTGGATCTCTCCACTTGGTCTCCTCTCAGCTTCTCTAGTTGTGGCTGTTCCACAACTTGCTGAAGCTGATTCTGTGGATTCTTTTGGGGATGCACATTGAGAGGTAATTTACTCTCCCTATCAACCACCAAGTCTCTAACCTTTTCCTTGCTCCTCATGGCTTTCCATGCATCTTTTACCTCAAGTGCATACAGGTTCTTGGCTAGCATACCAATCTGTTTGATTTGACCCTATATCACGGAATTTTTTGAAAAAAAAAAAATTGATTTTAAATCAATGATATCTCCTTCATCCCAACTCTGATTCGACCATTTTTTTTTGGATTTGGGTATTTTTTTCACAAGGTATCTAGATTTGTTATTTTTTTTTTCTGAAAATTTTGCACTAAAATTTTCAGATCTGCTCTGCAAACTCACTGCCCAAAAAAAAATCCTACTTCGATACCATGTAGAAAATTTCTACAAATCTAGCTCTGATACCATCTAGAATTTTCATGTAGATTAAAAAGCTCATGTAATCTACTAAAACAAGAGACAAGAATCTACTTCTATGTTTTACAACAAAAGCCCATAAACATCGAGAAAACAATAATCCATAGAGGAAGAGAATCAAAGGCACATAACACAATAAATATCCGGGGAAAGCCACAACTCAAAACCCCACTATTTGTTTTATATTAATCTGGAAAATCAAGACGAAATTAGAATGTTTTTTCTCTCTAGAACAATCCCAACACTCATCAAATTCAATCTCCAACTCATAATCAAGCTCAAGGCCAAATCTTAGCCTCTTCCCAAGCTCTCCAAGTCTCTATTCCAATGCGTCCTTGGTAAAAGAATTTCGATGAATACAATATGCTCTGCTCAACCTTGAGCTTAAAACTACACAAGTGTTTCCTATTGTTGGGCAGCAGCCCCATAGCATGTTTTTGGGGCTTGAAGCCCAAAGTTTTGGTCAATGTAATGTAAAGACCCCGCAAAATGCGGGAGCGAAGCGCGAGAGTCTAGGGTTGTCCGCCCTAGATTTATGTAATTTAATATAGAATGTGTCAGCCTACCCATGGTCCACAGACCATGGGATTGTATAAATAGAGTAAGGCTCTAAGTGTAAAAGGCAATTTTTAAGTCTTAGTCTTAGCTTGAGAAGTAATATGGGTTTTTGACTGAGGAAGTCACTCTGAGTCTGTAAGTCCAAGTCTTGGGTGGTATTAGTAGTAAGAGGCTCTACAGCTGAGTGCGCAAAGGCCTGGTAGAGTCCGCAGCTATGTGTGTGGACCCCTGCAGCTGAGTGCGCAGGGCGGAATTGGGATTGTATCTGAACAAAGGATTAATAAAAGATAAGTTAATTGTGGAATATTTTGTGTCTATGCTTCTAATATCTTTATGCATTTCTTTATTGTTTATGATTAGGCGCACTTGTTATGAATGTTAAATGATTAATGAGAATATTGGGCCCACATAATTAAGTTAAGATCTATAATAAACGCACAGTTAGGATTAAGGATCTATACAACGCCCCTTCGCGCTTTGTACAGAGCTACGTGGAAGCATTTGCACTAGTTGCGAAGGACAGACGGTTGCACAACGCAGCGCAAGCACACAGGTTCGGTTTGCAAACTTCCCAGACTTCATCAACACATCCCTAGGGTGCGGAAACCTCATTCCAGCACCCTCCCATACTACCTCAGGTGAGACCTTCGTCTGCACACCACAGACTGTTGCCAAAAGGGTCGGTAGTTTCGGGATTTGTTTGGCTAAATCAATTCTGAACCTGGGTCAGGCCCCAACAAGCCAACTAATGGTTCCATTACCGAGACCAGGATATTCCTAAGGGATGTCTGATGCTGTGCCACTGGAACCCAACAAAGAAGAAAATTGAAGAGTGGTTGGACAAGAAGCTTCATGAGTTCGTGACACAGGAAAATAGAACTCTGCAGATATTTGAGTAGAGGTGGACAGATCTCTACTTATATACAGAAATCCATGAGATCTTCTTCGCGTCCTTCTCTTCTGAACTGTATGAGTGGATCGTAAGGTTAGCCGGAAGCCAGGGAAGGTACAAGCTCGATCAATCGATAGTGTGGACTCTGAAGTTAGAGCATAGACTAGAGGCATCAGAAGATAAGATCGCACGAGCTGTGGAGCATTGGCTCAACCGGATAATAGGGGGATTTATCACTGACTTCACGCTAGACATGACTGTGAGCTATAGAAAAGCAGAATGACATTTTCTCAAGGGACCGCGAGGTAGGTACATTAAATCCCTGAATACCTGGATTAAGATGATGTTATGTGAAAAACGGGTGATGCGAATACATTAATGTTTGGAACGACACAGAGCGGAAAGATCTACAAAGGTACCAAGGGATTAGGAAACATCCCCTTAATTTCACCTTCATGAGAGAGCGAGGAAGAGCTTGCTCAGGTCTCTCTGAGAAGTGCGGTCAGTTTGATAAGGCAGCACATTCCGCAGTTACCACCTCCACTTACGCCACCACCTGCTTCACCTCCTTCACCTCCATCTTCACCCACCCCACCTCCACCACCCCCACAGTTCAGTATGGCGAGCATAATCAAGCTACTGATATTCAGAGGAGTAGGGAATGAGGATCCGGACCAGTTCTAGGTCATGGTAAGAGTAGTGTGGGAAGCACAAGGGGTCACGAACAACAACATTAAGAAGGCTACATTAGTGAGCACGTTGCAGGATCTCGCACTGAGATGGTATATCAAGCACTCTAATGATCACCCAAATGCAAGAATAGCAAAGATCCAACATGCGCTGAACAAAGAATTTAGCCGGCCGAAATCAGAGACAGAGTCAATAATCGGATTTAAAGAAATTGTGATGCTTCCAAGCGAGACCCCCTGGGATCTGCATTAGAGGTTGAAGAGCATGATCCGCGAGGATAATATGATGCTAATGGATGCGCAACACCGCACATGGTTTGTGGCATATTTGACACCACACCTGAGGATGATGCTATCACAACAGAAGCTTTCAACCCAGGCCGAAGCATTGGAAATGGCGATGATGTTGCATGAAACACCGATACAGGATCCGGGGTTGGGAGTCTAACAAATCCACGTGCATCTATAGAATCTATGCTTGGATATGTAGAGTTTGAAGTAGGATAGGGTGACATGGCTAGAGGCGCTTGAGGGAGTGTGGTGCATAAAATGCAAAGGCTATGGCCATGACAAAGACCACTGTCCAGTATTTGCAAACTACTTGGCAGGAGAGGGACCAATGCTGGTGAGACCAGAGGCACAGGCAGGGCCAAGTGTCGCACCCGCACTATGGTGTGCAATCTATCAGATAAGAGGAAAGCACATGACGGATAATTGTCACTTATTATAGAAATATACATATGCTCCCCAACAACTGTTTTGTAATTTCGTATATCGGTGGGCCACAACGAGTGTACTTGTCGTAGCTACGAGTTAATGATGGAGCGGACCCTAACATATAGAATGTTGTTAAAATTGGAAACTAGGGCCAAACTCCATGTGGGTTATCTTATTCATGCTTGATAATATTTTATTATATTCCTCTTGTCGAGAGGTGTAAGATTGATATAAAGATCAGTCGATTCCGATGAGTATTCATGGAGATATGAATTTATTTTGATTATGGAATTATTATCAAGCCGACCTACAAATCATATAGCCTCAGAAGCCCAACAGTCACATCTATTGAAACATCATCATTTGTGTATAAATAAAAGAGGAATTTTCCTCATTTGTACTCACTCATATCATCACATCTCTCTCTCTACTACGCAGAAAATAGCCTCTTCTCTACTGCGCAGAAAAAGGGTCTCTCTCACACACATGTGAAGCAAGGAAGCTGTTGAAACTAAAGCTGCAACTGCAGAAGTGAAGTTTGACCTATGTGGACCAGAAGATATCCTCATTTGAACTGTGATGTAGTTTCATCTAAACCTCCTCTGAAATCCGCAACTTTTGGTGGTGGAATCAAGTCAATCTGATGGACGGTTTGCAAGATACCAATTGCCCTAGTTTGAAGGAAGCTGTTGAAACTGAAGTTGCAACTGCAAAAGTGAAGTTTGACCTGTGTGGACCAGAATATCTCCTCATCTGAACTATGCTATAGGTTAATCTGAACCTCCTCTAGAAGCCGCAACTTTTGGTGGTGGAATCAAGCCGATCCGATGGTCGGTTTATGAGATACCGTCTGCCCTAGTTTGATGATGAAGCCGCTAATGTTGATGCTGCTGATCTAGGGTTTACTACTACTGATATAAATCAGATTTATTGTACTATTTCTCTCTGCTAAATTATTGAATATAAAATAAGATTTGATCAAAGGGTTTCCCCACACATTGCGGGGTTTTTCCCTGGCTAGCCGCACATCTTGTGTCTCTTATCTTGGCTTGTTTTCTATTGATCGTTTAATGTTCTATCTACACTTTACTTTATGTACATGTGATTGCTAATCTATGGAATATAATAAGAAAAAGAAGTAAACTTTTACAAGCATAGAACATACCATAACTTAACAAATGCAGACAGAAATGTGAGGCCTCGACCCAGCCGCGGGGATGGCGCGCGCTGGATTTCAGGGCCAAGGTCGAGGACGAGGAGGAATGGAACTGG
>APFE031005985.1:0-10236 GCA_000404065.3 Pinus taeda | reverse complement strand
TCAACAAGACTGGACTACTACAACAAGCATTGGACCTAAAGTAAGATCGAGAACATTTGAATTCTTGTAAAATGATGTGTATCTAGAGAAGGATAGCTCTTATTTGGTTTGTTTGTCATTAGAGAGTCTTAGACTCCTAGGAAGGTTAGATTTGTCCGCAAGTATAACCCATTCCGCGTGACACCTTCCCTTCATTCGCCACACTTTTCCAACTTGACTTGATTTCCACATTTTTGTGAAACACTGCTTTACCCATCCTTGAACAAATCCAACCACCTTCATCACTCCTTAGCTTCCTTTACCAGGTCCTAGACCTCTTCACATCCTCATCCATCCTCCATTTTCACTTTCCCACCATTTTTCCACCATCAACCCGCTAAAATCCTTTATTGGCTCTTCCTGTAAAACATCCTGTAGAACATCCTATAGAACCCCTGCAGATTTCCTGTAGAAGTTCACATGAGTAGTTTTTCGAGATCTGAACATTGTGAAACTCTCTGGAAAGGTGCTAGGGACCCCTTAGGCCCTCTTCTCACCTTCCCAACCTCCTGCAAGTGCCCACTCCATTTCCTTTCGCCAATCAACCTCTGCACAACCAAAAATAGTTAAAGCACATGCATAATAATTCTACAAGATTACTCAAAAATACAAAAAAGATGTTCTTTTTAGATTCCACCTTAGAAGTAGCTTAGTTACATGAATTTTACCTCTTCAAGAATCAATGGCATCCATTTATGCAACTCTCATCTCTTTTCTTGCACCAGTAGGGTTAGTCGGTAAAAGTAGGGTTTGCGTTTCTTTTCAACTTTCAACTTCTTTTTGCAAGTAGACTAGCCTCCTTTGAGTTAGCTTTCATCCATCAAAGTCAAAATCTTCTTCTAAGATCTCATAGAAGTTGGCTTAAGCTCCTAGCAGACTTGTGCCAACTGATCAAGTGACAGCCTGCGGCAAGAGCTAGTACTTGTGCATATAGCATCGTCGCTTCCAAGTTTGTTATGAACAACCGGGTTGATAAAAGTAAAGAAGGGAATCCTAGGAGTTGCAGCATCATTGCTGCAATACTAGAGCTCACCAGTAAGCCTACTTCCCATGCCTTGTGCTGCATTTCTGTCGCTTTTTTTTATGTTCACTTGTAGGAGTATTGTTTGCTTGATTTCTTTGAATGCTTGTTGTCATTTAAATATATACTAGCTTGTCCTAGCTCTGTTTCAGTTTTCATTGCTATCTCACTGTTGTCGCATTCATGAAACTATTTTGCATGGACGTTCACCCAACTAGCAAACTACCTCGCCCACATGCATGTTGATCTATTTGCTGAATCGTTAATTCATATTTTTCATGCACTATCAATCACTTCTACTATCACTTGGTGTTGCCATGCATTCACTGAATTACTTGCTTTTAGTCATCTGTCAATGAGTTGGGCCAACCTTGGCCCAGGCTCTGCCTTCCCCAAGCCTGCATTGCATAATTTGGGAAAGGAAGGTTCACCTTCCTCTCTAGATTTGCTCATTCCTACCTGACACTAGCTTCTAGGACTATTTTTCTCATTCCTGGAGGATAGTGGCCACTTGGCCTAAGAAATTGCACAGATCTGTCCCTAGGCCAACAATCCTTCCCAGTTGGAATTATGCATTGCACAATCCAAACAGTCAGTGTCAGAGTGTACTATGCATTGTGCAGTTCCAATAGTTAGCCAATCTCCCAGTAGCACAGAATGTGCCTTGAGTAGTCTTGGCAGTCGGTCTCCCGACCTCCCAGCTAAAATTGCACAACCTTCATGATCATTCACCCAAGTATGTTGCAAGTCAGTTCTCATGTTCATTTTGGTTTTCAATTGATATATTTCTTGCTATCAGTGTTTCCATGTCTCTAGGTACCATGGGTGTTCATTTGACTCTTAGCAGTACAGGTACAATGGTTTCCAAGAGAGCAGAGATGAGGAAACCATTCAGAGCATGCTTGGGGATGCAGTGGATCAAGTGTATGTGAGCTTACCTACTCACAAAGATATCAAGTTGTTCATAGAAAAGGACATCAAGCAATAGAATCACAATGAACAACATCATTAACAACAATTGAAGACAACATACCAAATGCAATGAATGTAAGAGGAGAGTTGTTGACAACACAGAGGCAGAACAAGGTTGCAAGCTCAAGCAGGTCCATTAGTGATGAAAGAAACTTTGGAGACTCTGGCTATGGAGTGACGAGGTGACATGAAGATCGCGTGAAGGTAGAAGATGTAACAAGGAAGGAGTTACATGTGCTGAAGTAGAAATTTAGGAAGAACATTGGGTGCAATGTGTTGTCACAAATGAAACTACACACGAACAAGTTAATGATCCATCCCAATAGCTAACACGGAGCAGACATGGTGAGCAGTGTGGTTGATTGCATGTAAGGGATTCAGCAACATGCATTTCATTGTGTGCACGCATGAAATCCAACCCATTCAATGCACTTACCAAGGCAAAGACAAGAAGCAAGTCCAACAGAAGCCAAACAGGTACTTCAACAAGTTAATACGAATGACCACCAACACCCACTTAAAGATCAGCATGGATTGATCCAAAATGGACTAACATAGACTTCTAAGTCTATGAATTTTGCTCTCATAGGAAAAACTAAAGTCAAAGGATTCTCTTGGAAATAGTCTCATTGAAAAGATCTCTTCATTCTAAATTTAGTGCAATTTGAATGGGGGAAAATGGACTTCAGATGAAGGAGATATTGTAAAAAGAAAATTGCCCATTGTACTTTGAAAAGGAGGCATTTTATTGTTAAATGGGAATTAATGGAGAATATGCATCTCTTAAATAAAATCGCATCAGAAAGGTTTAAAGGGCAGAGCAGCAGGCCTTAAGGGCTCTCCTATAGTGGTCTCTGATATATCACATGAGAGGAAGGCCTTCACGCAACATCGGAACCCTAGGTAGGTTGATTGGCGATATGCTGATGTTGTGACGTGCGACAAAGTGATCGACAATGGAGCAATGTGGAGGTAGACCTGAAATATTATGTTCCACAGCCTAAATCCTTATTGAATCCGTAAGATGTATCTGATTGGAGCTTTGAAGGGATAAAGGCCCAGTGGGAGGACAATGCAACATGCGATTATGCGACTGTGTGATATGCGATAGCGCCGATCGATGATCAGTGAATTGCATTGCAACAATACAAGGGCTAGTGCACATACGACAATGCGATTGAGATCAACAATCAAGGCGCGGAATCGATAGGGTAAGGGATGTGATTGCATATTATTTGAAGTCTGGATTTTCATATTTTCAAATTTTTAGTGTATTGATGTTTTTGGCCATTACTTGGGTTTTAAGATTCTTCCTATGTGATTGCGACTTGCGATGACAGGACATACTCGAGAGGGATATAGATGCAATTTAAGGCCATTTGAAGTCTGGGCTTAAGGCCCATGATGATTTCTTATGTGTATTACTTTGTATTTCTATTCCAAATGAAGAATGCATTATTTCATGGATTTTGTTCTAGAAAGAGGTCGCCGGTTCATTTTCATTTGGAAACAGCCATCAAATTTGTGCCATGCTATGAGCGGGCGTTTCTGTAATAGGGATGCATTATGAAGCACACAGAGCTGAAGAGCCAGGAAGGAATGATTCCTCATGATTGAAGGGATAGAGGAAGGCAAAGCGATTAGGTGGTCGTGTCCGCTGGTTCCATTCCATTTGTAAATGGATTCTTGTAATGAAACATTTAGCCTTCAATGATGGAGGCCACTGTAACTGATGTATTACAAAAGCCAGAGAGAACAATTTACAAAGCAACTAAAGGTTGGAGGTCGAGCAGACCACTGATAACATAGAGAGGCAGGTTTGTGCTTAGGAGAAGCACAGGGAAGCCCAAGGGGCTCAGAGATGCTTGAATGTTGAGTGTAAGCCCAAAGGAGGCAGTCTGCGGAGTCAAGGTGACTCAGAAGCAGAGGGTCACTTGGAGGTCAAGTGAAACCAAAACCTCATGAGAGCCAGAGTGAAGAGCTAGAGCTAGAGTTGAGAGCCAGATCCAGAGCCAGAGCCAAGAGCCAGAGCCAGAGCCGAGAGCCAGAGCCAGAGCCAGAGCCAAAGCGAGAGCTAGAGCTAGAGCCGAGAGCCAGAGCCAAAGTGAGAGCTAAGAGCTAGAACCAAGAGCCAGAGCCAAGAGCCAAGAGCCAGAGAGCCAAATGGACAGAGATAAAAATCCTATTCTAAGCCCAATGGTTCAGGTGTAACCTATTGGAGTTGTGTGTGGAACTTATAAAAGAATTTATCCATAATCACAGAGAGTCTAATCAAGTTGATTAGAGCTCAAGGGGATGTAGCTCAAGAGGTTTGGGTGAACTCCATTTTACATTGTTGTTATGTGTGATTTCGTATTGCTGCATTGTATTTGTTGTCATATGTTTTATATCAATTCAAGGAAATAAAATTAAAGCACATAAACAGTCTAAAAACAAACATAAGCATACACCTCTTTCAAGTTATTTATTCTGCAAATTGTCAATCATAAGCATAGATCTAGGGAATATATAAGCTTTGGAGTGGGAGAGGTTCTTATAAGCATGACAAGAAGCCTTTAGTGACCCATTTTCAGATCAGGTGGTATCAAAGCCAAAGGTTGATTAAACCCACCTTCAAAGAAGGTGATATCAGAGTTAAGTTATACCAGAGCAGGTTATATCATGATGCAAGTGATATCAGATCAGTATTCTTTATTGATAGAGCACAATATATGCTTGTTTGACTTGAAAGGTGTTCAAACAGTAGAAAGAATTTAGCTATTTGATTCTTTGTAAACTGACTATTGTTTGAGTTTGCAGGGGTGAAGGGAAAGCTATCGATAGCTAAGTCCAAGAGAGGAAACGAAGGAAGAAGGACTGAAGGCATTCTTCTTATCCCAAAGGACCTCAAAGAAATACTTGAAGCACAAGAGGTTTGTTGCAAAAAGTTTCTTGAATAAGCTCTTTTTTAATCTTGCTTGAAGTTTTTTTCTCATTTTGATAATGACTACTTCTACAAGTGAGTCCTCCAATTCTTCCTTCATCACAAGCGTTTTTGATGAAGACATGAATCAAGGCTTGTTCACCATGATGGATATAGTGAGAGAAATGTATGAGGATGGAAGGAAGAGCATCATAATTAGAGAGCAATTGAATTCCATGAAGGAAGAGAAGTAGTTTATTTCTAACAAATTGCAAGAAATGGAGAAACAACTTCATATTGCAAATATGAACCTGGAAAGGATGCATGAGTTGGAGACACAACTCTTTGTTGCAAAGGAAGTCTTAGTCAAGTATTAGCTTGAAGAAGAGGTAAATAATTCTAGTTTTTCTTCAATTTCCTCTAAGAATGTTTATATTGGTTCTTTTCAAAAACATACTAGAGGCATAGGTTGCAAGTTAATGTCCAACATGGGCTATGAAGGAAAAGGATTGGGAAAACATGCACAAGGTATTGTTGAGCTAATAATAGTTGAGGAGAGGCCTAAGTATTTGGGTCTTGGCTATGGACAAGCTTATGGAGAGAGTTCCAAAGCTGCCATGAAGACCATTGAAACAACTCCAAGAAGGAGTTTCATTGCAGGTCTTCTACCTCAAGATTGTGAAGATTGTATTCTTGGGGAATGCAATAGTGTGAAACATACTTTGCAGAAAGAAGGTGTATATCAGCATACACTTGAACCAGAGAGTTGTGGAAACTTTGAAACCATTGAAGAGGTTGATGGTTTTCCAAAGGGAGCTACTTCTTCATTCAATTCACCTCCTAATGAAGGTAATAAAGGTGAAAGAGAAAGGTATAAATCTGGCTCTAATCATGTTCCTTTTGATTATGTAAAGCATGATAAATTTCCATATAATCATGGGAAAAGAATTGGATGTTTCTTTTGTAGTTTGGTTAACCATAATGTTTCTATATGTTGGAAGAGAATGGCTACATACAGGGAACTTAAGAGGGAAAAGAAGCAATAAGCCAAAGGTCCACTGGACAAGGAAAATCATGCTATCAAGAAGATGCACATGTGTTGCACTTACTGCCATAAGCAAGGACATATTGTTGCAAAGTGTTGGACTCTGAATCCAACAATGCTTCCACGAAACTTGAAGAAGGTCGAAAGAGAGAATGGCAAATATGGAAAGGAAGTTTCCATAAATGATGTGTTTCAAGATGATTCACATGTTGTTTTTAATGTGCAGACAAAGAAAGGACCTTTGAAATGGATTGGTAAGAAATGGTTAGAGATCTTATCCAATTAAAGTTTCATAACTTTTGATGTGAACATAAATGTATCACATCTATTTGCTTTTCTTTGTTACTGAGATGCAAGTTGCGGGATTCTACCAAGAAGGTGAATGGAAAAGTTGAGTAGGAGACTCACTTTATTGTTGCAACATTGTATTCATCTCATCCTCGAAAGTACAATGTGCTTAAGTAAAAGTTGAGGGATGAAATGCATGCATAAGAATGATATGCATGAACACAAGGATGTTAATGGTTTCCTTGTATTTAAGCATGTATGTGTGATTAACTTGAAGGGTTGATTACTTTGTTGTAAACATGCGTGTAATGTTAATGTTGACTTGTAAAAAGTTGATTTGGTCTCCAAGATGGAGATAATGATAAAGTGTTTCATCTTTGAAAAATAATCCTAAAGTTCTTTTTCTACATGCTTGACTTGAAGGGTAAATTGTTTTAAAGACATGTTTTGTTAGCTTGTTATCTAGTCAATCATTTGTATGCAGATGTAAAGACATGGAGGTGTTCACAAGAAGTGAAATCTGTTTCTTTTGTTGAAGCAGGAGTTTAGGCTATCCAGTTGTTATCTGTAATCTTATTGTTGTTGACAGTATATCAAACAGGAACAAATGAAAATTTTGTGAAGTAGATGTAACTTCACATTGGTTTAAACCACCTTGGATCAATGATCAAGATAGAGAAGTTCGAACTATCTTATGTGACCTTCTCAACAAGAGTTTTGTAGGAAGTCAAGGAGGAAGATAGTTCTTCCTAGGAGGACAAGCACATCTAACAACAGAGTGTTCAAAGGCTTTGGTTCAAAGGCACTATGCAGGGCAAGTGTATGGAGGCTGAAAGAAGAGGGTGAGGTACTCTCATATACTGTTCAGATCAGTATATCAGTCTTTTGGAGTCCAAAAGATTTTTAGTGGGAAGGCATGATCCAAAATGAATCTATCATAGACTTCTAAGTCTATGAATTTTCCTCTCAAAGGAAAGCTGAAAGTCAAAGGATGCTCTTGGAAATAGTTTCATTGTATAGATCTATTCAATCTAAATCTAACGCAATTTGAATGGGCGAAAACGGACTTGGGATGAAGGAGATATTGTAAAAAGAAAATTGCCCATTGCCCTTTGAAAATGAGGCATTTTGTTATTAAATGGGACTTAATGGAGAATATGCATCTCTTAAAGAAAATCGCATCAGAAAGGTTTAAAGGGTGCAATAGCAGGCCTTAAGGGCTTCCCGATAGAGGTCTCTGATACATCGCATCAGAGGAAGGCCTTCGTGCTGTTAGAATATTATATATATTACGGAGCAATGGAACACATAAAATATTGCAGAAATATAAACACAGAAAATGCACAAAACAAGAGAGACACAGATATATGTGGTTCACCTAATTTGGGCTACGTCCACCTCGAACAGCAAGTCCTTCCTTTCTATTATCCAGCAAAATGAAGAGACAACCTACAGCAAATCCGCTGTAATATCCTCTGTCTTCTCTCATAGTCTCACCTCTCTGTTTCTCGCTCACACAGAATACACATCTATCTCACAACCTCAAATACAATGCCCTCATACAAAGAGAGGGGTTGCCTCCTAGGGAAAAAAACCCTAAACTAAACATAAGTTCTATCGTCAGATAATCTGCCTAATGAACGGCCCAGATTGACTAGAAATTACTATACTTTTACAAGACAATTTTACAGCTGTTTCTAGCTTCCGGGGCACTGCCCCCGAAACCCCCCGCCAGGGGGGGGGGGGGGCTCCCAAAGGTCGCAGCCGCCCCCCCTGGACCCCCTCTGTAGCGAATATTTTACGAGCGGCGTTGCCCCCCCCCCATTTTGAACTGGGGTCCAATGTGGTGGTACTTTTGAATATAGAAGATAATCAGGCTCCACACCCAACAATCTCTCACTTGGAGACTGATTGTAGCAACTCCACCATTGCTCCATTTACTAGACAATGACTCCTCTTTGGACCTAGCTGTTTCTCATCTTCATCCTCATCCTTGAAGACCAATTGAAACTGAGCATATTCTCAGTTTCTCTCTGGTTACAACTTTTGTTAGCATATTTGCAGGGTTTTGGCTAGTGTGTATCTTTTTCAACTTCAACTCTCCATCTTCCAACACTGATCGTATGAAATGGTACTTGAGTTGTATATGTTTTTTCCTAGAATGAAATGATGAGTTCTTTGCAAGATGAATGGCACTTTGACTATCACTGTATAACATGCCCATATCATTCTCCTTACCCAATTCACCCATAAACCTTTGTAACCAAATCATTTCTTTAGTAGCCTCTGTAGCAGACATACTTCTGCTTCTGTTGTGAAGTGCAACAACCACGTTTGGATTTTGAAAACCCAATTGACAGATATTCCCCAATAGTGAATACATATCCTATAGTTGCTCCTCCTGTTATGTCTTTGTCACCTGCCTATCTTGGCATCAAACATATCCTGTTAAGAAAATGTTTGAACCACCAAAGATAAGCTTGTCTGTGTTGCCTTTCAAATATCTGAAATCCATTTCACTGCCATCCAATGTTCCTTTCTTGGCATTGTTCATGTACTATGTTACAAATCCCACTGCATGTCAATATCAGGGCCTTGTGCAGACCCATTGCATACATTAAGTCCAACTGCTGATGCATTGGAGCTTTAGACATATAATCCACGTCTTCTTGGGTCTTTGGGCACATTTCCTTACTAAGTTTGAAATGGCTAGCTGTTGAGCCTCAACCTTGCACCTTCCTATACACCCTCTTAACCCTCATACTCCACTCACTTCACTCATCCAGTGGTTGAATCATTACATTATAGTTTAAAAAGGACTTTTTACATGGTTTTCTAACTATATTGATGTCTGTTGTTTGGTTTAGTCTTTTGTTCATGCAGCTACGGAAACTTGTCAATTTCCGTAGCCAGCACAGGTTTCCGCAACCCGCACAGGTTTCCGTAGCCATTTTGTTAAAGGCTGTGCTCCAGGTGTCTTATGAAGGAATGGGCCATATGGGCAAGCTCCAGATGGCATGTACATGGATCGTGTCCCTTTGAACTAGCCAAATCATCATTTTGAAACTGCGGTCAACCTAAGTCAAAGACGTGGCCAACCGAAGAGTCCAGCGGTGGCATGTTACTGTTAAAGGCATGTGAATGAAACGTGGCCTAGTTCCCAGCTCACAGAGGCTCCAGCGCATCTGAGGATCGTTTTTGAACAACAAATCTAACAACCCACCACTCCAGGATTTAAGAAGCATAATGACAGTTAACTAGATCTCGGCTCATGAGATCTACGTGTCCATGGCACACAGTTAATAGCCTAAGTTGTTGATTAATTAGCTGTAGGAATTTTACATTATAAATAATGCATTTCCACACGTTGTAAAGAGACTTTTGCTGCATAGAATTTCTGAGCTATTATGTAATTTCCGCATGCTGTTGGTTATACCACCCCACTGTTTTACATGTTGCCGATTTGAATACATGAGTAGACTATTCTGAAGATAGTTTTGTGATCATTTGATTGGCTGAAGTGGCAGAGGGCCCTTGCATACTAAAGCCCTGTAAAGTATTTATTTAGTTTCTTTATGCTTTTATTTTGTCTTTAGTGTGTACATAAAATGTTATGCTTTATAATTTCTGTTGTTTATATCTTTGTCTTTATAAACTGATCAGTGTTTTTTGCAGGTCCTTTTAGGCAGCTCGGGCAATCTTTTATTTGCTTTAATAACTCTTGGCATATGTGATCATCTTGTCCTGTCTGCTAACCTTTATTTTCTGCAATTTACATTCAGCATTGTCCTTTTCAAATTGTTATTTGTTTATTTCTTTTTCTGCTAAATTAGGTGTCATACTAATTAATAATTTTATGATTTCTTTCTGTGGTCAATGACTATATCAGTAGGAGATCAGAAGATCACTAACGGTGGTGTGATTTAAGTGTCATATTACTTACTCATAGTTGTTTCCATAAAGTAGATT
>APFE031005979.1:0-11572 GCA_000404065.3 Pinus taeda | reverse complement strand
ACAGCCCTCTGAGTGGCATCATAACCATCAGCACATAGGTGAATTAGGTCAGGAAATGGATTGACCTGAGGAAGCTTGGAGATTGGGAGGAAGGAATCCCAAATGCCCAATACATCTGTTCCAGTCTCATGTTTAATCTTTATTTCATTTAACAGGTGGATGTGGAACTTGTTGTGCATTAGCATTTCCTCTGAGATTTGATAATCCAAATATGCTAATGCCTTCCACTCCAATTCTCTCTGAGGGGCATTTAAAGGGGAAACATTGAGGGCCACAGGTGATACTGGTGTTTCCATGGTTACTTTAAAACTCTGCTTATATGTAAATTAGTGTTACTGTGTAGAGTAACATAAAAGAGTGTTTCTTGACAGGAGAGGTGATTTATTGAGAAACAGAGGACAAAAGGGTCAATTGCAGCAATTGAAATACTGCACAAAGCACTAAAAGGGAAAATACTTGTCCTTAACAAACTCTTTCAGAGTAATTTGGTGTAGTTCGGGTTCCCTGTTCACGATTGTGCGAACAGAATGCAGGTTTTGCGAAAGCTTTGGTAAACAAGGCTTAGCCGGTGAATTTCGACCTTATAATTGCAAATGGGAACTAGGCATAGGGGATTCGTCAGTCAGTTATATGTTTTTCTGTGTTTTAAGTTACTTTAGGCGATTTACAGAAAAAACCAGGCGCAGAGAGGATTCACAGGGATAAATACCTGGTACACTGATAGTCCTGGTCACAAATGCAGGTGGATTGGTGCGCCGATGGCCTCCAGGTCGAATTCAGCAGGTTGGCGTGAGTTTGTACGTAAAATGCATGCAGAAGACACAACAGTCGTTTTTGCAAAAAGTGCAAAAAATGCGAAATTTTGGCCAAAATATGGATTTTTTGGAACATTGGCGCTTTTTTTTGGATGATGTCAGCATGACGTCATCGGGTGGGGTCAAGGTCGGATGACGTCAGCCTGATGTCATCAGGTGACGTGGCAGCTTAAGAGTGGTCCACGGGGATGGTGAGGTGGCGAACAGGTGGAGCAATGGCGGACGAGGGCGCTGACGCGGCGATGATGTAGCAGTGATGCTGGCAGTGACGTTGGCAAGACGGGTTGGCGAGACCAGAAACCATAGGCGGTATGGTATCGCACCACGTTCCATACGGAAGCGGAATTGTCAGAGGGGGCTCCGATACGCTGTGGGGGTGACACGTGGCAGAGGCCTGACGTCACCCTCTGACAGCTATCGGAAGGTAATTTACGGACGTCGGGGCCGGTCCGATATGCATGTGGGCCGTTGGATGAAAGGCGCCCGATCAGACCGTCGACGGGTCAATAATTTGTCCAGACGATACAACGTCAGGCGGGCAATAAAATATTTATTTTTCATGAAATTCGTGCCCGGCGGGACTTTGGAACATTGGCGGATTTGTATTGCTTTTCAATGTATTTCTTATAAAATCGCGCATAGCTCCAAGACTTTGGATAAGCCGGAAAAATTGGGTTTTTTATGTAATTTTGCCGTTTGAGCGGGTTAAGGGTGAAAATGGGTCTTTTACAAGGTTTTTTAGCAAATGAAGGGTTGAATAGGTTAAATGATTTCTGAAGGAGGAAAAGAGGTAAGGCTTGGGGTTCTTAAACTGACCAGATGTCAATTTGATTCCCTAGTAGTGAACATATGGCTATAATGCCAAGGGGGGGAATATTTATAGAATGCTTGGGGTTTATACACCATAGTCTTATAATTGTAGGGAAAGGGTGACATAGGGAATTTAGATAATAGAATTTAGGGGTTAATATGGAGGGAAAAGGTGAATGAGGAGTGATATCACTAAGTTTATTTGAAAACCACTTAGCTTAGGGAGTAGATCAAAATGAAAAGAATTTTGGACAAGACATGTGGCTCTTAAAGGAAACCAGAACCAACATAAAACCTTGAATTCTTTCATAAACACAACTCGTGTAGGGATGTTAGTAATGAGTGTAAAACAGGAAAAAGGAAGTTAGACATGCTCCATTGTGTTGTTTTCTTTATCTTGACCAGCAAGATTCAGTTTGAAAGGAATACCACTTCTGCAACCCCATCTACCTACCCATCTACTTGCCTAGCATTTTTTTGTTTCTTCTTGGAGGGTGCACTTGGACTTGCAGACCCTTATGTGCCTTTTCTTTTCCATTGCCTTTTTCTTTTGATTGCCTATTTAGCACTACCCTTATTGCTTCCAAGGCCCCAGATTAAGCAGTTGGGAACCTTAGTTTCTCTGCCTAACTATTGGTCTGCCAAGATTAAACAGTTTGGACAGACTTCTTTCTCTTTTCTACAACAAAAAATGAAACATGGCATGATCCAGATTAGACTATTGGACCATCCATCAAAATTTAGTAAACATGAAGCTATGTACACACCTTGTCTTCTCTTGGAAATATGGGATCTTTGTATCAGCAAAGCAGAGCATATTTGGCATTTGAATTTTCCAATCATGAAATATGAAACCTATTGGTATAGGTATCCAACAGAAAGGAAAGCGGGCTGCTATAAATAAGAAGAAAATACCACAACAAAAGAATGAGATGTAAGAGAGGCTACCAAAGCCACAAAGTTGCTTAGAGGATGAGCAATACTTTCAATAGGGGGGTGATGATGAGTCTCATCATTGAGTAATTATATGGGCCTTAATTGGCCTTAATTCAGCTCCTAGCTTAGTCAAACCACCTATTCTCACAAGTTATTGCATATCTTTGATTATATTCTCCTTATGAGTTGAGTTAGAGTTGAATATTTTTCTTTGTGGTCTAATGTGCATGTAATGCAGGGATAAAAGGTAAAAGTAAGGAACTATGGTAAAAGACCTTGGTAAAAACTCAAATGGGACAAGGGAGAGGAATTATAGGAGGTAAATCCTCCTCATTTACTGCCCATCCATTCGAATATCCCTCCATTAGCTAAAAGTACACATAGCCAAATCAAGAGTACCAAAAGATAGCCAAGCAAGTGGAAGTACAAGGAGCCTCCCTACTAGAAGGCAACCGAGCTAGTGAAGGTGAAAGGACAAGTTACCATTAATTTGGGAGGTCTACCTCCCTAATGTTGAGTGGAGTCGTTGAGACTTCAAATGTATAAATAAAGAGGCTTAGGACCTCAATTTTTTAGTTGGTTTTTAAGCAGTTAGTTAGTTAACCAATAGTCAGTTAGTTAGTTAGCAAGTACTCAGACCTTTTGACTTGTAACAGTTTGATGTAATACAACGTTCTTTGATAATTAAGATGAGTTTTGATTTGAGCCAGCACTGAGTTAACTCAGAGGGCTGAATATCTTGGGTTAGGGCCCAACCCTAGCAGCCAAAGATCCTATTTCTTGTATTGTATTGTAGCATAGAATCCTTCTTTCTATTCATTAACTTAAGAAGTTCATTTCCATTAAAACAGTAGCATCGATGCATGGTTTGATTGTTCATTTTGCTAAATGGATGCATTTTCATTACAATGGTTCAACACATATTTATGGTTTCCTACTCATTGACTTAAGTAGTTTCCTGTTTCTTGTTCATTTTTTTGAATAGTTGCAATCCATTATAGTAGGGTAGAACAGAGTAGTTGTGTTTCAGTTTGTTCCATTTATGCTTTCATTTAATTATTAGGTTGGCAAAGAAAGGATCCATCAGGATGCTCATAGGTGTCTCGGTCTCAGCTCATCCCTTTGGGACCATGCTATGATGAAGAAACCCTGTAGCAACCCCATAAACATAGGGTTTTGGTTTTCATAGGGTTTGTCGTTTAAACACAGTCACTGAGTTCATCACATTGTCACTATGTTCCTCCCATGATTATCCACCCCTTCACTCTCTCTTTCTATCATTTAGACCTCCACCCTCTTCCTATATATATCATGTTGTCAATCTCCTTTAGCCTGAAACACTTAGCGAAAGCTGTTAATTCATGTTCAAATGGTTTTTAGCCGTCGATCACCTTTCACATGAAAGACCCACCAATTTCTACCCAATCCTCTTTTCACGTTTGACTTTCTACCTTTGAAATCCCCACCATCGATCTGCCTTGTCAAATCTGACGGTTGTTGCTCACCCACTCACCAACCTGCTTGGTCACATCTCCACTATAGATCTACCTTGCCAGATCTGATAGCCCTCGTGCCATATTGCGTGGATTTCCTTCCAACCGTTCGCAGGCTAAGAGCATGCGATATGAGTGGTTTCCCCATGCTACGTGTCGACTAGGGAGGCTAATCGCGTGAATTTTCAAAATACAACTTATGGTTTTGAGGGCGTGCAAGATACAGCTTACTGCCCTCCAAACCCGCTCGTCATTTCTGCATTTTTTGTTTCACACTGCAATCTCCACCATCGACCTTCCCTGCCAGATCTGACAGCTATCGCATCACCTGATCGCTTTATCACCTTGACTGTCCACCATCGATCTGTCTCTTGATCCGACGGCTATTGCTTCACCCGATCGCCAACTGGCTTGTCCGATCTTCGTCATTCATTTATTGATCTCCTCTGCGATATAATCCCAGCTGTCCATCCTGTTAATCCACCATGTCCACCCATTTTCCTATGTACCCTCCTACTGTCTGATCTCGGCCATTCATTTTCCTTCCACCCACCTAATCCAATGGTCCTCATGCATTGTTGCTCATTACATCCTCTTTGCACCATTTTTTATCTCCGACCATTTTTCCACTTCAACCTAGACTTAGCCTAGATGCCTTTGCTTGCACCTTATGATAGTTTTATGCTCTTTTACCTCTGAAATTTGGATAGTTAGCATTAGATTAGTGTCATTTATCAATTCTACTTAGTCTAGTTGTTTTCATGATTAATTAGGTTATGGTGATTTAGGTTTGCATGTTGTTTTCTTCATTTCTGTAGTAGAATAACTCTCCCCTAGAATAGGTTTGCTCTCCTTCCATCAAAATCAAGCTTCTTCTAACCCTATAGGAGTCTGGCTTGGAACCCTTGGGCTCTCTTGCCAGATGAATAGTGACAACAGGCAGTACCTTCACTTCTACTTGTGTATATAGCAGAGTTACCTCCAATTTTGTATCAACCCTGGGTTGATAAGTAAAGATGGTAGCCCTGGGAGTTGCAACCTTCTTGCTACAATACCTAGGCTCATCAGCCAGCTCAGTGAAGGTGTTGCAAGTATCGGAGCATAGAAAAATGGGCCGGTTTGGCCATGTAAAGAGAATCCAAAATAGAGTTCCTTCTCAAGTTATAGCTCATGAAAACAAAGAAGAATGTAGCCATCACTAGGTTGAAAAACATGAGGAGGTCCCTATGAAAGTGATAGAGGTTGAAGTCTATGAAGGAAAGACTAGATGACTACAAAAAGAAAGGAAAGACATAGGAAATTAAATTTTGTTAAGAAGAAAAAGGAAAAAAACCCTAAAAAATAATAAAAGCTCACAAAATATAGTCAGGAGGGTAACAAGGAGTCAAGATAAGTTTAACATCCTTTCTCAAGTTGTAAAGGGCATAGAGAATTGATCCATTGGCTCCAAGAGACATGGTATAACCTAAACCCTAATTTTGCTACACCAAAAACTAACATATATTTAACATTTTGATTTACCATGGTTAAATGATCAAGACGTAATAATTTTGAGCATACTGTGGTAAGATATCAAATATTTTTGTGGCCTAAGGAGTACGAGTCAACATGAAGAAAGCAAGCAGTAAAGAGGGCAGACACTTGCACAATTTTTGCATCATTCCTAGGTTCATGCATCAACTAGATACAAGGAGGAAACATGGGTTTAGCTCCAGAGATTAAGCATGTAAATTAGAAGATTGTTCCATATCATATCTTGCAATAGATACCTCATTGTTCTTCTAGGATACTAGGAGCAAGAGCATAGAACAACCTTGTACTATGTTTTGACTAGGGATTATGTACTAGATTAGTGATCCGAATAGATTGAAGGACAGGGTATTTTGTAATTTGTTTCAATTAAGTTTTCAAATATTATGTAAATATGTTGTAATTAAGGACACCATACTTCAAGGAGCTAAAAATCTATTGTAGTTTCCAATATATTTCATCAAAAATATGGAGAAAGTTTTGGAATTTCTAAAAATTATAGCTCACTTTCTGTGTGTTTTTGAATACTTCAATTTCATTTTCCAAGATCAGTAGATTCTAAATAGTTATATAAATATTCATGAGATAGTATATATTAGTATGTGTCTCTACGTTTTTAAGTTTCTCCTTCAATAATATGATAATTGTGCTTCCTTTGAATGTTTGGAAAAGTTAAATCAATTTAGAATCAATTATGCTCTTGATGCTTTGAGTTAGGTTTTCAAAGGTTCTCATTTTGATCTTCTAAATCCACCATAGGATTAATTGTGTGTGCCCTAGAGTGGTGGATGTTTCTTCTTTTAGTTCATCCATATACAAAAAATGGAAAACATCTAGGATCTGTTGTCCACCTTGTCTTTATCAATCCATATTAGACAACAAGTTATCTTGGTAAACCTATCTAAACCCTAGCTATTTCACTTCATTTCCCAATGAGCTATTGATTTTAGGCTGAACCAAACCTTATACCATCATAACCTATCTAAAGATCTAGCCACAATGTAGAGCTCAGAGAGAGCCCTCTCTCAATTGAAGGGGCTAGCTTTGAATCTACAACTTGGAGTGAAAATGTTATCTTGGGAAATCCTCTACTACAGTCATGATAAAATTTCTTAGTGATAACATCTTGATGACCATAATGGGGATTGAAAAGTTTATCTTCCCTAGAACTACTTTAAAGATCATATCTACTTTCTGAGGGAAATAAAAAAGGTTAGATAAGAGATTAGTTGTTCGATTTGTCCTAGTGACTCCATTGCAGGCGAGATCCAAAATTTAAAGTGTCAATTGTGACTCCACAATACAAATATCTCTTCCATGGAGACTTACATATCTCTAATGTATGCTCCTATGAACTCCTCACATGTTCCTAGTTTTCCAAACCGTTTGCCCCACATAGACTGGAAAACATATCTCCCAAAGTTCAATGCTCAAGAAGGAGATGATGTTGTTTTACATCTAATTAAGTTTCATAGAAATATATATAAGCTTGGGATTAAGTTTCATGATGATTATTTAATGAAGATTTTTATGGCCATTCTGGTAGGAAAATCAGATCATAGTATGAGAGGTTAAAACTAGGCAGCTTATACTCTCTTAAAGATTTCGACATAGTATTCTTGGAGTATTATGCAACATTTCATCCTTCTTTGTCACTGTTCCAAAATTGTTGTGAGTATTGTGAGGATTTTATTCAGTACTTGTGATATATTTATGATTATGAGGAGCTTAGGGATGATAAAATTATAGAACCCCTTTATGAATATTATTCTCAACAAGAAACTATAGAAACTACTTGTTGTGATAATCACAACAATTTTTAGCATATTAGAGCCTCTACCTTGATTGAAAATGAAATAGCTCATCTTCTTGGTGTAGAAAGTCATGTCTCATCCCCTAAAATCGATAAAGATATGAAATAGGTTTTTCAACTTTTATGTGACCAAGAGTATGAGGATAGTCAAATAGTTTGCTCTTCAAATCAATCATTTTCTGAATTTTTATCTCATGGTGAAATTACTGAAAATCAGAATTGTTAAATTGCTCATATTGGTGTTTTCTCCCATTTGCAAGAGAATCATGTACAAGAACTTATTTCTCTTCATTCATCTAAAATTAAAATTGGCAGTTTTCAAGAAAAGTTACTGAAGGTTAATGAGCCAAGATCATAATTGTTTGATGTGAAAGGGAGTGTTTTCAATGCACATGATGTGGTTTTTATATTTGAACCTGTTCTAGATGGTACAAAGTCTTTTTATGGTGAGAATTATGAACAATCTACTCCCATGTTTTTTGGGAATGATGTTGAGAATGAAGGTATAAAGAAAGAACAACCAATAATTGTAGATGAAGTTTTTTCTCCTATGTTTGCTCATCAAAAAGATGTGAATTTTCATATTTTCCATGATTCTTTGACTATTTTATTATAATCATCAGTGAAGAGGGAGTTTTTTTGTTCATAAGCTCAAAGTTTAGATTCAAATTTTGTTTGAGTTTCCATCCTTTACGTTTATTTGTCTACTTACGAAAGTTGTGAGCATTATTCCATTGAGTTTCCACCTCCTTGCCTGCTTTCATTGTAAATTTCATATCACCTTATTGGGCGGACTTTCAATAGATTATTGTAGATAGAGGTGTGTAATAAGCTTGTCAAGTAATCACTCTAATCAGTTATGTATGTTAAAATATGGAACTACATTCAAATTCCACTTTGGACAACTCATTTGATGGAGATGATGTTTGTATTGAATTCCTCAGTTCAAGAGGACCAAAATCGACCTAAATATCACTCAAAATAGATAAGGAAAAGTTTACTTATGAAGAAAAACCCACATGTGCATATTAGATGAAGTCATCCCTAAAGTAAAGTAGATACCCTTGGAATGATATAAATACAAGTGACCTCTACCTCATTTGGACATCATCATGAGATACTCTTCTATCTTAGATTTTGGCTTACACATGTCTAAGGCTCGTCTGCGGAGGAACATGTTTGCTTGAAGAAGCAATTGTAGGTCCAAAGCTCACACTTCTATTTTAGGTTTTGGGCCTCAATCCCAGGCATAGGACAGAGAGATCCCAACTACATTCGCTCGCTACCAGGTTCATCCATGTGCTTGAAACATTCGATTGGCATGCACAACTTGTCCTCTGTGCAACCAACATCTATGGTTTCAAAATCTTAGTTGCAAACTCCAGTCACTCACTTGTAGGCTTTAGAGAGCGACTGGAAGATTCCCAATCGCATGCATGACTCCTCCTCTGTGTGACTAGGACCTACATAATGGAATTCTAGTTTCCTAATATTTTGCTTAGTGACCGTAGTGTTTGACATTTGACCGTAGAGAGTGATAGTTCATTATAGGCTTCAAAATTAGGATTTTGAGTATAAGCATTGTTGGGTTCATTTCATGGATGTTTTAGTTACTTTTGATGAATAGTTGTATGAACTAAGATATGGATCATTGTACTCTCTTTTGTTGAATCATTCGATGATATTCTAATAAGAAGAATTTTAAAGGGTTTTCACCATAGTGGGTTTTTCCCTCGTCTCTGACCAATCATGTTGTCTCTATGTGTGAATTATTTTCTTCTATTGTTCCTTTATTGATGATAACGATATTGTTATTTATATGTAATTGCATATTTTGTTGAATAATGATGTAAATATGATTAATGTTATGGGGTGAATGTAATGTTTTAATGAAAAAATGTAATTATCAAAGCAAAGAACAATATAATAGCCCTAATAAAAATTAACATGGAATGAGGGTTGGGCTGAATAAAATTCATGGATATCACCCCTACGATGACACCATTGATGGAAGCAAGAGAGGATGGAGGAGACCTAAAATAATTCCAGGGTTTGAAGGAAACCTTAGGCAATTTGTGTATTAGGGTTTGA
The DNA here is from genome assembly GCA_000404065.3 of Pinus taeda. Lineage (NCBI taxonomy): Eukaryota > Viridiplantae > Streptophyta > Pinopsida > Pinales > Pinaceae > Pinus > Pinus taeda. The sequence goes on along the minus strand of APFE031005979.1, from coordinate 2,084 downwards.
TGGATATTACGAGGTTAGGGTTTGGGAGAGACCCTGGTTTATGGAAAAATATTTGTGATATGAAATCTAGAAACCCTAGCCTGGTAAATATGAAGATGCTCAAGCACTTGTGACATATCTGATGAAGCCCTAGATGGAATAGTTTATATTAGGCTTTATTTTTGATGAAGTTGATGAATATATATTGAAGGCATAAAGTGATCTATGGATATTGATGGCTCTTGAAGGTTGGTTCAAGAGGGAGATGATTACCTCTTGTTGTAGATAAGTACTTTTCAATTTATTATGCTTTGTTATGTATTTACTTTTTTTTAGACTTATTGATTTGAATTTTTATTATTTATATTTCCTACATGTATATTTGAGTATTTGGATGCTTCTAACTTCTTCTTGAGATATGATAATTAGATCCTTCCTAAGGATCATCTAACTAAGAGGCACTTGATGAAAAGGTGACAAAATGCTACAAGCTAACTATGTAAAATAAGAATGTCCATAGGTATTTGAATACTACAAGGTATGCATGGTATATTTTCTCAAATTTATGTTTCAACTGCAATATTAATGGCAAGGTAAGTCCCAGTATATGATGATAATGTCTCCTTCAAAAATGTCTCATGCATATGAAAATGATTTGGATTCATGATATCTATGATGAAATTATGCACTTCGTAGTGAAAACGTATCTTACCTCTTAGACATATGAATTTCCTAATTCTATGAAGCTACATGGAAATATTCACTCCTGATATATTGGTACACTTGATGTTTGGCTAACATCTATCATTTGGAATATCTTGATTCCATAAACAGGGCTAGCACCTTGATTCTAGTAGATGGTAAATTGATCTTGTTGATGTTGTTTGTGAAAAGCATGGTATCCATGACGATAGAAGTATAACAATAAGATTGATATTCAGGATATTTGTTGACCATGGTTATGTTTTTTCGTGCTTAGTAATTATCTAATATGGAAAAATTGAACATCCTAACTTAATGGATTGAGTTACATGAAAAAAATGTAATGTTGTGATCATGATTCTTGATATATACTCCTATTATCTATTTGAAACTAACCCTTGATGAAATATTGATGTTGTTATGAAACCAGCTCACAAAAAGATAGAAAAGAGAGATAAACACCTTAGAATTCAGCCTCTTCGAGGAGGAAACCTCCTTCACATTACACAAATGACAAGAGCTCCTTTCTATATATAGGAGTAGAAGGTGTCATAATATAATTAGAGTCGACATAGTAATAATAATAATGTAAGGGCACAATAATAACAATAGTAGGCTTCTGTGGGGCACAACAATAGCAATATGGGGACTACATCGGCACAACAATATAATAAGGGGGTTGTATTAATAACAATAAGGGTTTACACTAGTAGTATAGGGACCTAACATTCCCCTCTCCTTCAAAAAGTGTTGTCCTCAATGCTTGAGTAGTTCTTGACGCTTTAGTATAAAGTTCTTGTCCTCTCATGTGGAATGTTTAGCATGTAAGTTCTTCCACTTCATGAGATACTACAAAATTGATTGATTTTGTAGTTGTGGGGTTCTTATTCTATGACTTCTCCAGGTTCAAATATGATTTTTCCTTTCTTGTCAAGTTCTGGCCATATTGTTTGAACTGGGATCTTCTGCAACTTTTGAATGAGTGGCCACACTTCTTCATCCATCCTCCATTCATCCCTTACTTTTTTTATCCAATCTGGTTGGATAATAGAAATAGCCCAAAACAACAATTCCACATCCTCATCATTTCTTGAGAGTGCATCTGCAACAACATTTTGCTTCCCTTTTTTTGTAAATGATTTCAAAGTCATAACCCAACATATTTGTGACCCATTTTTTCTAGTCTTCTAAAGATAATCTCTTTTCTAAAAAGTATTTAAGACTATCATGATCCATTTTTACCTTGAAGTGTTCTCCCATTAGGTAAGGACGTGTTACACAAAAATATCGTCACCCTGATTATTTGCAGTCGGTGTAGGCCTATAATCACCTATACCAGCTTCCTAAGCAAGTCTTAAACCTCAGCTCTTCAAAACAAGCTTGAAAAAAGAGAGAAAGACATC